>JABMCL010000087.1:82500-120000 GCA_018857735.1 Alviniconcha marisindica | reverse complement strand
CAAAAATCTATTCTTCTTCTTGCTCCTTGCCAATGTTCCCGCATTTTGGTGTCGCTGACGCAGAGATTCAGGTGCGCTCTGGTTTGCTTTGAGAATCCCGACCTGTCCAAGGCTGGTCTCTTCAAAGCCTGAAATAGGTCAGAATATAGGTGTGTATGCTTTGCCAGTTCCCATGAAGCAAAACATATATATATGAGTAAATTACTTAGATATATATATATGAGTAAATTACTTAGAACACTTTGTGGGTCCAGTCAGTGTATTTGACTTATTAGTCTGTCACTGAGCCTTGACTGATTAAGACCATCCCCGTTGTATGGGCAAATATGGTTACATGTGTGTGTATGTGTGTACGTACATGCGTGCGTGCGTACCTGCATGTGTGTGCGTGTGTGTCTGTGCGCGTGCACGTGCACGTGCGTGTGTACGTGTAATAATCAACACACAATTAGTTATTTGCCTTTTTAACCCCCACCCCCTCCTTCCGTTTTGTTGTTATTGTTTTGCTTTTTGTTTTGTTTGCTTGTTTGTTTTTTGTTGTCATTTTGGTCTTTGTTGGTTTTGTTGCCTCTGACGTTTTGGCAACAATTTGCCATCTTGCCATCGTAAATGTCTGTGTGATTATCATTTTATCTATAGGTAACACTCAAATAAGCATATTGCTTTTGTGTTTCCTGTACTTATTTGTTGAGCTTATGATTACGATGAATGAATAAAATTTTGTTTAAACCAACACACAATTACCTCGAAGGTTCCAAGCCACCAGTAGACTTTCCTGGAGTGTCCTTCTTTTCCTCTCCTTCTTTCTTCTCCTCATCCTTATTTACCTTTACTGCTGTTGTTGTTACCGAAGTGGCGAGGGAGTGGGTTGGTCGCGCTACACTGGACACGGTAACGATCGACTCGTTGAACACTGGTGCAGCAGAAGCTCATTGTGCATACCCTTAATAAGATTACAGGCCACATCTGTTATTCAGGATCGCCCTGATATAACCGTACCGGTTGACTAGGCGTAAAGCACCAACTTACTTACTTACTGTTATTCAGGCTAAAGTCAGTGTAATTATCGAGTACTTCTATATTAATCTTGTAGAAACTGATGTAAAAGGATATCACGACATGAGACGTATTGCGATCAGTGACAATGCATTATATGAATACAACTATTATTGCTTTGAAAACAGCTGCTCAACACTGGTGCAGCACAAGGAAGACGAGGAAGGAACAGCAAATCGAGGATTTCCCTCTACTCCGCTTCAACGACCATCCGCACTGCTGTCCCGATTTTTAAAAAAAAGAAGAAAAAAAGAGTCTCAAACTGAAACTAATTCCCCTGCATAGAGTTATTTCTGTCAAAGCTGCGTAACACTTCAGACATTAAGACATTTAATGGTCGACCTGAATGAAAATACTGCACCAGCGATCGCGCCTTCAGCCTAAAAAAATTTGCTCATGATTTTGTTAAGGTTGTGTTACATCAGCTGACTGTTCACAACGTGGAGGTAAAAAGTAAACGACTGTTTCATGACATGCGACTTGCAGGTATGCTAATTGTTCCAACCCGCGACGTTCCGTTCTGGGGTCTAGTCGGGTATATAGCGCAGCGGGTAGAGGACTTGTTCGGCATGGTTCAGGAGCTGTGTGAGAGTCGAGGTGGACGTCCTGGACTGTCCGTCCTAACGAGCCTTCTGGTTTCCGTGGACGTAAAGATTTATTGCACCGTGCTTCGGCATTGGTCACAACTTGTCCCTAATATGTCAACTGACATCTGAGGACATAAAATTTCACTTCATCATCATCATCATTAACGACTTGTTCGGAGGCGGCGGTTCGGGTCGGTGGGGGCCGGGGACTGACTTAGTTTACAATTAAGTCGACCGGATACCGAAGCTGGAAGGTGGGGGGAAAAAAACACTAAAACTACTACTTCCTCTGGAAGGCCTAGGTTCGGTGTCCCCGACTTCCTGTTGGCCTGGGCTGTCATCTCCTTTTAGTGTTTATATTGTATATGTTTTTTATTATTATTATTAATATTATTTTTTTTTTAGTAAGTGCGAGGGATAGCGAGACGTTACAAAAATCTATTCTTCTTCTTGCTCCTTGCCAATGTTCCCGCATTTTGGTGTCGCTGACGCAGAAATTCTGTTCTGGCCGTTCCGGGGGAAAGAGGAAGGAGGAGAGTTCCGCAGTCAGGGACAGCTTTATGCGTGTCCCCGGGGGCCTGCGGGCGTCAGGCCAGACAGGCCCGGTGATGAGCTAGCTAGCTAGCTGTCCTCTTAGTCTTGGCACTGGTGGGAAAGTGCACTTGCTGCTTGCTGAGAGAACGACACAGCCAACGTACTGCTGTGGAGAACGCGGCCATGGCCAACATGTCCGGCCATTGCATTCCTCGTCCCTTGGTCTCGGCCTCCATTCGTGTTGATGTTGTTCTTTAGGGGTCTTGAATCTTTCGGCAAGTGTCTTCGCAAAGCCCATAGCGGACACTTTTGAAGTAAGGCCTGAATGTTCTCTCTCTCTCTCTCTCTCTCTCTCTCTCTCTCTCTCTCTCTCTCTCTCTCTCTCTCCTCTCTCTCTCTCTCCCATCTCTCCTCACACACACACACACACACACACACACACACAACACACACAACAAGAACAACAACAACACACACACACACACACACACACACACACACACACACACACACACACACACACACACACACACACACACACACACACACACACACACAAACAAATAACCAAACAAAAACAATTTGCTGCCCATACTTATTCAACCACTGTAGTGTAATAGAACTCAGTTGGATACGAGGATTTCCTTTTCAGACAAGTCCATCAACTTTTTTTCCTTCTTCAGTTTTACTGTCTGCTCAGTCCCCTCCCCTCCCCTACCCCCAACACCCTCCTCCATCACCCTCGCGAATCCAGAATAGAGTGAACATGGGAGAAGTAAAATAAAGAAAGGAAGTGACTGCATGGAACCGTGATCTGTTGCCCTTGTGACGCCGTTGACCGGCTATGGACAGAACACTGTCTTGTGACTTTGCCCCGCACAATTAATGAAACAGTAATGGCTCACGCCGCTGCACATCTTGGTGCAGAATCTGGTGGTGACAGTCTAGCATTAGGTATACCCCCCCCCCCCCCCCCCCATACACACACACACCTCCTGGGATCTCCGATTGCTCCCACAGATCCATCACCCTGGAGACAACTCAGCGTTAAACACGTCTAACCACAACACCTGTTTGAACCTTAGTCCATTTTGGGATCAGCATCAGCAGATCCACTCTTCTTCTTAGATTTTTGGTATTTGTTTCAAAAGGTTTTGCACTAAACGGCTGCACAGTCTCACAGATGAATATTTCAGTCAAGACCTTCGGCACTGACACGGTTCATTCGCCTAGTTCGCAAGCCTGAGACTGCTAGCTCAGTGAGCATGCAAGCTGCAAATAATGCAAACTACCAGACATCCCTCCAGTCAGCCACAGGCAGACAGGAACGCAGTCGTTGTCACAAAGTGAACGTATGTGGCGTTGTCGGTGTGACATGGCAGTTTTGATAGGGTCCATTGCGTGAGTCCCCCCCCCCCCCCCCCCCCCCCCCCCCCCCCCCCACACACACACACACACACACTGCAGTGCCGGCTTGTCTCGTGGTAGTGGGATGAGAAAGGTTTGCCGCAATCTGCCCAAAGCTTGTGAAGTGAGGCAAATGCACGATGCAACACTTGGTTTGTCTCATCGATCCGTTGCATGGGCGTTGTTCTGAGCCGGATGTTGGGTCACGCTGACCTTCATTAGTTTATCTCTCTCTCTCTCTCTCTCTCTCTCTCTCTCTCTCTCTCTCTCTCTCTCTCTCTCTCTCCTCTTCTCTCCTCACACACACACACACACACACACACACACACACACACACACACACACACAACACACACACAACAACACACACACACACACACACACACAACACACACAACAACACACACACACACACACACACACACAACACACACACACACACACACACACACACACACACACACACCACCACCACCACCACCACCACCACACAAACAACAACAAGCAACAGACGCTACGATCAGTACGTGGGTGCCCCGGCCAAACCACAGTCCAGCCAAAGCTCACGTAGAACACTTGATCATCACTATAACTTCCCACAGTAATAAGCAGAGCTTAGGGGAAATGGGCAGGTGTTCACAGACTTGATCATAAGTAAGTAAGTAAGTAAACATGGTGCCTAACGTCCACAGAAACCATAAGGCTTATTAGGGATGGGGGAAAGGGGGTATGGAGGTGGGGGAAGAGGGAGAGTATATACCTATCGCTACACTGTCACCACCAGAATGACCTACATTAAGATGGGCAGCGATGAGGGCCATTTTAATGTTTCATTAATTGTGAGGGACAAAGTCACAAGACAGTGTCCACAAACCACAATTTTTGACAGGAGAAAGGAGAGCCGAAGCGGTATCGAACCGAGGTCCTTCCGCTTACCAGCCTAACGCCTTACCGCTAGGCCAAACCGGCTCACACTTGATCATCTTTTCTTTCTTGGTGCTTTACGTCCACGGAGGCGAGATGGCCTATTAGGGACGGGGACAGAGTGGGAAGGGGCCGACAGAGTGAAGGCTCGACCGCGGAAACCGCCCGAAAAAGACAGGAGAGACCGTGGACCGCCGCCAGAACAATGGAAGTGTTAGGGCGGTGTCCCCTCGCCATTGCCCAGCGACTTGTGCACTGCGCAATTGCTGTTTCAACTGCTGTGCCTGGCCAGTCACAAAGACAATGTCCGTCGCACTGCTGTTGACGAACAACTTGGACAACTCAAGCAAAGGAAGTCCAATCTTCTTAGCCAGCTCCACCTCCCTACTCATGATCTCTTCTGGGCTAAGTTGAGGGTCCAGCTCCACCTCCCTCCTCTAAGATCTCTTGATCTTTTGATCTCGCCTGGTACCCTGTCTTGATCATCACTAACTTCCCACAGTATTAAGCAGAGCTTAGAGAAAATGGGCAGGTGTTCATGGACAGGTAGTGGTCGCTGCAGAGTTTACTGCCTGGCCGGGCCTGCATGCATGGTGTCTGGACGTGTGCTTACAAACTTCGTCTGTACTTAACGCCTTGCGCTTGTGTTTGTTTGTTAGCATTCCTCGTGCGCGGCTGAAACCTCGGGGTTCCTCCCGGTGCCGGGTGAACAGATAGAATCACGTGCACGTTCCCGCACACTGGTGCACACTGTCGTGGTGGATACAGATGCAGCCTTGTTACCGGCCAGCGATATATCTATATATATATATATATATATATATATATATATATATATATATATAATACACTGTGGTGTCGGTGTGTCCGTCGGTCGGCCCAGGGTGCTGCGGTTGCTGTAGACTTCTGTTCTTATTCATGCATACACCGTGCTTCAGTCTTGCTCAGTGTGTGTGTGTGTGTGTGTGTGTGTGTGTGTGTGTGTGTGTGTGTGTGTGTGTGTCTGTCTGTCTTCTTCTGCTTCTCTCTCTCTCTCTCTCTCTCTCTCTCTCTCTCTCTCTCTCTCTCTCTCTCTCTCTCTCTCTGTACATATATGCTCACACTTCTTCATCTTCCTCCTCTCTCCTCCTCTGGCTGTCTCTCTCTGCCTGTGGCTCATTCTTCAAATGTCAAGTCAATCTCTCTCTTCTTCCAGTCTCTTTCTCCCTCCATTGTCTGTCTCAGCCCCCCCCCCCCCCCCCCCCCCCCACCCGCAACTGCCTACTGCCTGCTGCCTGTCTGTGTCTCCCTCCCTGTCTGTCGCTGTCTGTCCTGATTCTGTTTCACTCGCTGTCTCTCTCAGAGTTTCTTGCTTCTGTTGCTACATGTCTGTCTGTCGATCTCCTTGTCTGTCTGTCTCTGTTCTACTGGCTTAGTTGCTGGTTGTATGCTCATAATGTGTAACAGAGTGATGCAATCATGTGTGCATCTGGCGCTGTGAACACGCTATGTTTTGTGTAAAAATTCTCATGTATAACGTTTCACTCATTCATTCATGCCTATATGTATATAAATGATGCCTGTAATTTTATATTTACTCATCAGTAGCTTAGCAAGGACTAGTAGTTAAACAGGTTTTTGACTAAACATAAATGACAATCCTTGTAAAATAAAGTTTTCGAGTTCGAGTTCAAGTGCCTGTTTGTATGACTGTGTTAGCTAGTGCTTGCACCATATCATACTCAGTGAAGAATGCTCAATAAAATGATTTATTCAAATCTCTTTTGTCATTTACTTTTGGAACAACAACTTTTGGAACAGTTGGAAAAAAAACACCAACATATATATAAAAAAGAAGAAGAAGAAAAAAGCATATTTTGTTTGGTTTCCAGGGTCGGCTGCTACTGGCAGCAGAGACGGAGTATGAAAGGGATCGCTGGCTCAACATTATGGAGAGGTCCCGGCAAGTGTAAGTCTTCACACAGACACCATATGCATACAAGGCAACCTCACTGCAGTGTAACACTGTACAGCCAGTACTTTGACTTTGTGATTTCCTTGGTTGGTTTGTTTGTGGGTGGATTTGGTTGTTGTTGACACCATGTCGTTATATTCCCCATAATAGAGTTAGTGGAATATACTGAAACCACCATGTCCATCTGTCTGTCTGTCTTTGAGGTTGTCTGTCTGTCTGTCTGTCCTCTGTCCATTTATCCATGTGTTTGCCTTTGTCCTGAAGATATCTGCTGAACTGCTGAACCTTTTGTAACCAAACTTGGCATGGTGGTGCATCATCATGGGGCAGGGTGTCGTGCAATATATATACTTGGTTGCTATCTTCAAGGTCAAAGTTACAATGAGAGCTTATATAATCAAAATATGGCTATTTCTACTATATTGGCTGAATTATTGATTCTTTTGCAATCAAACTTAGGTTGATTGTGGATTGTCAAAAGCCAAAATTTTTAGTAAAACTACTGGGTTGCTATTGTCAAGGTCAAGGACAACATAGAATGGTGGTGCATCATTTTGAGCCAGAGTGTCTCGCAAAAACATTGTTTTGCTATTATAAAGGTCAGGGTCACAATAAGGGCACATATAATCAAAATATTATTTCTACCATATCTTCAGAGCTGCTGATTCATTTGCAACCAGACTTAGTTTGATGCTGCTGCATCATAAGCTGGAATGTCTTGTAAAAAGACTGGATTTAGTTCAAAAGGTTTGACACTAAATGGCTGGTCAGGTCAAGTCACGTCAGTGTACTTTAATCATCCATCACAAGGCAGTTCAGCTAACTACTAAGGCTCATTGATTAAAACAAAATGTAGAAAGAACATCAGAGAAACCTCAACTGACAGTAATAAACATACTGGATACAATTATTTAGAACAAAAACCATAATATAAATTTTATCACAGCAACCCACCTCCCTGGATGCCCACACATATACCCTTCACCCAACCTACATACATGCACCACTACTTTCATCAACCAGACAGTTTCACAGATTAATATTTCAAGATCTTGAGAAAACAGTTCATCTGCATAGTTGGCAAGTCAAACAATACTAGCTGACGTTCTGTGAGCAGGCTGGCAAGGTCTCCTACACATTCTTTGAGTCAAGAAAAGGATCTCTCTCTCTCTCTCTCTCTCTCTCTCTCTCTCTCTCTCTCTCTCTCTCTCTCTCTATATATATATATATATATATATATAAAAATTTATTTTATTTTTATTTTAAATATATATATATATATTTTTTATTTTTTTTTTTTTTTTTATAATTATATATATATATATTTTACACCCACTGCCGCCTTCAGGCCAAGTGTAAAAAGACAGGACATTTTCCATAAACTGTAAGGGGGTAAAATCTTGGACTGACAGGGTCCATCAGGCTGGAGGATTTTCATAGCCACAATCCCAGCAGGCTAGTAGAACAGTGTCAACTTCTGCAGCCTGTGGTTGACTGACTGACTGGCTGACTGACTGACTGACAGAAGGACACATGAATGGATTAGGCTTTTTGACTGCTTTAATTTTTTAAGCCTAATTGAAAAAATAAAAGATAAAATAAAAAAGGACTTCATTTATTACTTCAATGATGATTGATTTGATTTGTGATTGACTTACTACTTACTTGTTTCAGAAAGAGGCAAAGTATACATATTTAATTGATCAGTTGATTGACAGTTGACATGATTGATGATTCATTTTCTCTATACTGGTTTCAGGACGTGGCAAAACACACATCTGAGTGATGAAATGATTCGGCAGCTGGAGAATGAGGGCCTTCTGATGGCCAGAGAAAAACAGAGTTACTTTGGTGAGTATTGATCACAGGTAAAAAAAATATATAAAAAATGAGTCACTTTGGTGAGTATTAATCACAGGTACAAAAACAGAGTCACTTTGGTGAGTATTAATCACAGGTACAGGTATTAGTTAAGTTTTCTGGGTGAAGATGACCTGAAGCAGCCCAACTTTGGGTATGTGTGCCATAAGCAGCATTGACTGAAACAACCCAACTTTGGGTATGTGTGCTGTAAGCAGAATTGACTAAAACAGCCCAACTTTGGGTATGTGTGCTGTAAACAACATTGACTAAAACAGCCCAGCTTTGGGTATGTGTGCTGTAAGCAGCATTGACTGAAACAGCCCAACTTTGGGTATGTGTGCTGACTTTTTTAATATTTCATCACCAACCTATATCACAGTATGCACAAATGGAGGTGCCACAGTGTCAATAGATAGTCTGGAAATACTCTGTTTTATGATTTGAGCAATTTGCATTGAATAGCAGACCCCCCCCCGCCCCCACCCCACACCCTCATTTATAAATTTATTTCTGTTTATAGGTATTGTGACACAAAGTGATGTAATCTTAAATACCTTTTTGGAAAATGGAAAAAGCATTTGTGTGATCAAGCATGTAAACTGGATTGTGTCAAACCATTGTTTTCTTTATCTTAGGAAAGTGATCGTTAGCTGATTGTTTTGCGTTGAAATTGGGCTAAAAACTGTGGTGAGCCATTTGAGGCAGTTGATGAATCCTGTTATTCAGTCATGTGACTGTTGACCACCTTGACTTGATGTTCCAGATCGACTGCAGAATGAAGTACAAGCATTGTCCGAGGAAAGGATACGAGCTGATGTGAGTCATTTTCCTTGTGGGAGAGTTTGCCAGTGTAGTTATATACTTCTTGTTGTGAAATGTGTCCGATTCAGATCATTTAGATTCAAACACCTGTAACTTACAGGCTAGAGTGTGTGATGAGTGTATTGTCAAAGTACCAGGAGTTCACAAATCAGATTGCATCGGGCATTTTAAAAAAAAAATTGTAACTGTCCACATTGCTTATACCAGCACAAATAAAACTAAAATCATTAGAATCAAGGGACTCATTCTTTGCCCTGGGCAGACCCTCCTCATGTTTATGTGCATGTTTTGACACAATGCTACTTTCACAGTCTTGTTAGTACCCAGACCTTTTGGAGGGTGCTGGCAACATCAGTGGACAGATGCAAGGAGATAAAGAAGTAACCAATTCTGGCAGAGTTTGGAGGAAGGTGCCAGAAAGCAAGGTTTGGAGTGTTGAAGATGTTGCCAAGTGCTTTGTTTTGCATCTGCTTTCATATGTCTTGTCACAATGATGGCTTGTTTCAGGAACTGGAGAAGATCAACTCTGAGCTTGAAAATGAAAAGAAGAAATTGGAGATGTTCACATCTGAAATTCAGGAAGAATATGAACGGATCAGAGAGTAAGATTTTTATATTTTATTTTTTTATACACTCTCTGATTATGATTTTGTTCTTTACAAAATTATGATCAACATTTTGTTTTCTTTCCTTGGTAAGACACACTGTGCAGGTTGGAAAACCCACATGTTATGTAGATGTTCACTTACTTGTTTGGCAAAAATAAATTGCTTAGATAATAATGCACAGGTTGGAAATCACCCATGAAATAATTTCAGTGTCATTTCATATCATTTTTGTGAACTCTGTTGGAAATGGTAAACACAGTAACATTACTGGTACTTTGTATTCATGTTTATGATGTGTTGAAATCACAACTGAAATAATACAGCTAAACAAGCTTTCTCCTTTAAATTGTGCTTTGTGGTTGTTGTTTTTCTTTTTCTTTTGACACAAGAAAACAACAAAAGCAACTACATTATATAATTCACATAGTGATATACCTTGATATAACACCAGTTTCTGTCCTGTTGTATTTTACAGACATGAACATACAGACACTTAGCATTGCTCACAGCATGTACATGTGAACATCAGCCAGTAAATAACATCAAATCAAACACACACACAGAGAACTCAAACTCAAACTTGAACTTGAAAATTTATTTTACAAGGATTGTAGTTTAGGTTCAGTCAAAAACCTAACAACTAGTCCTTGCTATAAGCTACTGATGAACAGATATAAAATTACAGGCATCCTTTATATACACATAAGCATGAATGAGTGAGTGAAATTTTGTATATGAGAATTTCCACACAAAACATAGTGAGAGACTGTGAGAGACTGAGAGAGAGAGAGAGAGAGAGAGAGAATACAAATTCAATTTTTAACATGTCAGGACTTAGGGAAGGTTCAGGAGCTTTACTGAAAGATTTAAAACAAAGTATTTTGTTTATGGGGTGTATATATGCCACCGTATTTTGAAATCAAGTGTACAAAATGTCTGTCCAGATGTATGCATGTTCTCATTTTTGTCCGGCTGTGTAGTGAGCTGCAGGAGACGACATTGATGATGCGAGATGTGGAGGAGGAGAAGAGGGACCTTAACGAAATATTGCAGGAACAGAGTCAGACTCTCGCTGTAAGTAATTGTTTCTGTTTTCACTGCCAAAAGTCAGCATTTATTTAAGTGTGAGTGTTCTGACTTAAGAAACAGCCAAAAGAGTCAGCATCTCTTTACATGTGAGTTGTTTGTGTTTTCACCTGTGAAATGCTGCAAGAAAAAAAGAGAGAGAAAAAGGTCAGCATCTCTGAGTTGTTTGTGCTTTCTTATATGAAACACTGCAGAGAGAGTCAGCATCTCTGTGTGGGTTGTTTGCATTTTCATCTATGAAAAACTAAGTGTATCTCTGTGTGAACTGTTAGTGTTTTCACCTATGAAACCCTTCAAAAGAGTCAGCATCTCTATGTGAGTTCTTTTGTGTTTTCTCATATGGAACTGTCTAAATTGTCAGTGGCTTCACATGTGAAATGTTTCAAAAGAGTCAGCACCTCTGTGTGAGTTGTTTCTGTTTTCACCTATGATACACTGCACCATTCTGGAATTTTTTTTCCTCTTTCAAAACTGCCCTCAAAACTCACCTGTTTAGAGATGTGTTTTTAAACTGCCTTTTTTTTTTGGTGGTTACAGCTGTGCCCCCTCCATTCCCCACAGTGTATGTATGTGCATGTGTGTGTGAGTGCTTGTGTGTGTGGGTGCGTGCATGTGTATGTACCTGCATGCACGCATGTGTGCGTGTGTGTGTGTGTGTGTGTAGCATATTGTTAGTGCTACTGCTGTTGTAGAGCACTCTGGAAAGCGCTCTGTTGAAGATGGGTGCTGCAGAAATCCCCTTTATCATATTATAACATTATCGCAGCTTGTGGGCAGTGGCCAGCAAAGTGTCTGTACACTAGCTCCCGCTGTTGCAGGCTCTGGCAGAGGACAAGGAGAGAGTGAGGAGAGAGCTGGAGGAGAGAGAAGAGAGGGCATCACAGCTGACTCAAGAAAAGCAGAACCTGTCAGAAACCTCAGAGGAACTGCTCCAACGGCTGCGTGATATTGAGAAGCAGGCAGAAGCCATACGGAATGAGAAGAAACAGGCACAGGAAAAGTGAGACTGTTTATGATGTGTGTGTGTGTGTGTGTGTGTGTGTGTGTGTGTGTGTGTGTGTGTGTGTGTGTGCATGCATGTATGCGCACATGTGTGTGTATGTGTGTGTGTGTGTAGGAAAAGTGAGACTGTTTACAGTGTGTGTGTGTGTCTGTGTCTGTGTGCATGCAAGTGTGTGTGTGTGTGTGTGTGTGTGTGTGTGTGTGTATGTTTGTGTGTGTGTGCATTTGTGTGTGTGTGTGTGTGTGTGTGTGTGTGTGTGTGTGTGTGTATACATGTATGATTATGCATGCATATATATGAATATAGACCTATCTTGATTTATCAAATTTGTGTATGTGTAAGGGATGTCTGTATGTGTATTAATTGTGAGTGATGTTTCAGATTGCAGGACAACCTAGAACGACTTAGTGAGCTAGAAGAAGAGAAATCCTCCATCAATGAACATGCACAAGAGTTGCAGTCTACCATACAGGTCTGTCTGCTAGCACCTCATTTTCTGAATTGAAATTGTTTGAGTCCTGCTGTAATGAAACTCCCATCTCCACTCCACCCATGGAAGCCTTATAAAAACATTTTTTAAATTATTATTTTCTTCTTCTTCCCCCCCCCCCCCCCCCCCCACTTCTGTCAGATTTACTCTGTTTAAGGTCTTTCAGATCTAAATATAATGCCTCAACAATGAAATATTTGCTCCACCCTTCGACCTAAAATTATAAAATGTATATATTTGATGTTTGTGTGTCTATATTAAAAAAAATATTATGTGTGTTTTGTTTTATATTGTGTGTGGCTCGATTTGTAGATTTGACTTGAGAAAAGGTTTACACGTGAGAAGAGTTTTGAAATGAGCACAAACGACAGAGTTTGATCATCCTGGGTTGACCCTGTGCGATTGACAGGATACTAAAATCCGATTATTAACTCTTTAGGAGTCTTGCTGCAGCAGTAACAGCAGAATAATGTTACCGCCCAGTACAGTGGAATCCTTTTTTTTTCAGATCACCTATTAGACCAAGTGAAAGCTGTTTTAAAACTAGGGTTGGTCATATCCTTGGTCACTTCATGTGCATGGGAATATAAAAAATAAAAAATAAAAAGCAACAAATGAAGGGAGTTAATTGGTACTCAAAAGAGATCAGATGACCACAGCAACAAAGACCTGAATCATTTGCGGTAACTCTCACCTGGCATGCCAGTAAATTCAAGGTTCAGAGACTGTACCAAAGCTATATACACAAATGAAATGGTACATCATATGGTACATCCTGTAGTACATCATATGGTACAGCGTATAGGAATATGAAGGAAAACATTTCATGAAAGTCATCTTGCAACACAGGTAGTTTTCTTTCAGGGGTTACACTTACTTTACTACCATGGAGGCAAGTCCGCATTAACCAAGTCAATGTTGAGCAGAAGTTGTTGTTTTTTAAATGCGGTTTTACATATTCGGAAACAAATGGTATTAATAATTCACAAGCTGCTATGTCATAAAGCTGAATTCATGATCATAAAAAGAATATTCATACTCTTTGTTCATCAGTCAGATGACAGCCACAGACATTTTCATGGTGCTGTAAGTCATTATTTTCATGATTTACTTCTCTGTTTTACAGGATCTGAAGGCTCAGAAAGAGATGACTGAAAAAGAGTTGAGAGTAAGTTGGATCATTACATTGTCTCTGGTGTGTGTGTATGTGTGTGTGTGTGTATGTGTGTGTGTGTGTGTGTGTGTGTGTGTGTGTACATGCATGCGTGTCAGTGTGTGTGTGTGTGTGTGCGCACGTGTGTGCGTGCATGTGTATGTGCGCGTGTGTGTGTGTGTGTTTGAGGGTTTGAGTATGTGTGTGTGCATGCATGCATTTATGTGTCTGTGTTTGTTTGCCATGTTTATCCATGTGTGTATGCATGGTACATGTGTCTCTGTGCCTGTCTCCACATGTATGCCAACTGACGTATGAAAGAAATACACAAAGCCATAAAATGCCTCTTTGCAGGAGGAGATCCGAGCCCGCCTGGTAGCAGAGGAGCGACTGAGAGACGCAGAGATGTCCCTGAAGCAGCTGGACCGTGCAGTGCAGAACCAGACCCCGAACCTGGAGACTGAAATCAGGGATGAGATGGCTGTCAACGTCCAGAAGCTCAAACGTAATGTTTACCAAACTGCCGTAATTGTTGGACTATTGGGCGATATGTTTGTCTTCAAATGTGACCCTTGCCTCCTACAGAATCAACACACAAGGGAGTTAATTAGCGCTCATAAGACGTAACACAAACACAACAACAAAGACCCGAGTCGCCTACGGTAACTCTCACCTGGCATGTGACCTCTAGAGGAAGTACCTCTGGAGGAGTTTATGTCCCTCGTGTTTACTCGCATGCCAAGTGAGAGTTACTGTAGGCGACTCAGGTCTTTGTTGTTGTACTTGTGTTTCATATTTCAAGTGCTAATTAACTCCCTTGTGTGTTGATTCTGCATGAGCTCTCTGGACCTTGTTCTGTTTCAGATCCCTGCTCCCTGTAGTTGGTAGTGCCTTATCTGTGAATAAAATCTGGCGTACATGCTTATTTGAAGAAGAATAACTATTTTGAGCCTGAAATGGTTGCTGCATCAGAATGAAACCAAAAAACCTTGGCAAACTGGTCAGAGATATTTTCCGGGCAATCAACAGAGGACATGATCCCAGAAATGGGATTTGGAATGATTCTATAGGCCTAATCATACTGTCAATGTATTGTGGCATGTACTTGATGGTGGAAGATTAAGATCAAAACACAAAATGCACACTGACATTGAAATTTGAGCAACCAACCAAACAAATAAACTTTTTTCTTTTCTTTCTTTCTCACAATTTCAGAATTCTTTGAGGATTTGGCAACAGAGAGCAAGATCTCTTCAGAAAAGCCGCTGATCATGAGGAATGCTCTGACGGCAAGAAAAACGCTTATCAGGCGTGCCAAGACCATGAAGTTTGAAAGTCGGAAGCAGTCAAGCAGTAAGTATCACATCATTGTTGCACCAATTTCTCTTAGTAATAGAAGTGTTCCAGTAGTTGGAAGTATTTTAATATTGAATTCATTGAAAGTAAATATCTTCCTGATTCCATTAGATCCCAGATGACCAGATTTTGTTTTTTAACTGAACATTTGTAGTAGTGTGACGGTGTGCGTATCTATATATATATATATATATATGTATGGACAGTTTTATTTGTTTCTGTGCTTTTCTTTTTTGTTTTTGTTCTGTGTTGGCTGTTGAGTTTTTATCAGTTTAATTGGTTTCATTTGCATGTAAAAATGGCTTGGACCTAACACATGGACAATTTGATTGTTACATTGCGAACAGCCGATGAGGAGATAGAGCGTGTAAGTACATCGTGTGGCGTCAGAGTGCTGGTCAAAGTGGGTAACCCCAAAGTAGTATGGAAGAACTGTGTAAAGACGGAATTCTGATGCAGGGTTTTCTCTCGGATTTCTTTGGCTGTTAACTCTCTTCATCCCTATCTGTAATGTGATACACTCTGACTGACCTGTTTCTTCCTTGTGTTTATGAGTACTTCCTGAAATTGTTCTTAACTTTGTCTAAATGCAGACACTTAGAACAGGTTCTTTACATTTCTTACAATAGAGTTTGGTGACTGAAAAATAAAGATGCAAAGTTTTTATTCTCTCAAGACTGCAGTTTTTGAACTGTGCTGCCAGGGGTACAGGGTTGAAGAACAACACCATAAAATTGAAATGTTTGCTTAATTCTTTTACTTTTCTTTTTTTCTATAAACTTTCAGTGAAATTGAAAGCTGAGTTTTTTAAAAATGGCTGTTTTTCATTCTGCCGCATCTATCATGTCCAAGCACAGTTGTGACAGTTTTGGAGCTAAAACACTGCCTTCTGAAAATGTAATGTGTGTGTGTGTGTGTGTGTGTGTGTGTGTGTGTGTGTGTGTGTGTGTGTGTGTGTGTAGCTGCCTGTTTGGTGATCTAGAAACTGAAATGTATATTATGCTATAATCAAGAGTGAATTACTATCATATAGTTGGTGTTGTTATGAGTCCTTCTAAGTTCTGGGTCTGTTTGGAATATAAGGCAGCAATTCTAATGGGTTTCTGTATCATCCAACTAGGTTCTCCCTCTCTTTATTCCGCTGACTCAAACGTCGAATTCTGCCTGGCATATACCCTCTGAGGAGGAGGTAACTCTGTGGTCCTGTAGTTTCTACAGCAGTGCACTCCCTTCCTTGCAGTGGTCACTTGTTTCTTGTTTGCACCGTTTTCAGTGGTCACGTGTGTTTCTAGACTACTTGTTGTTTAGTCAGGTGATCTGTCTGTTTTAAGCCAGCACAAATCATCTGAAATTGTGTTGGTGGTCATCTTTGACTGTTGTCTTTAGATGGTGTTGTGGAGATAAGCTCTCCTGTGGATCGTATTCTGTGTTCTTTGTTCCATTCTGTAACATTTCCTGTGTTTGTGTTATTTTGTCACGTAATCTCTTCTTTAACCCTCCTGTATACATATGACTACTCTCTGAGTTTATTAACCAAGCCACTGAATTTAATACGTTTGGACTAATACACAAAATGTTATTGAAATAGCACAAATATTTTTTGCAGGGTTTATGATACAAATATGTTTGTTTTTTAAGTTTAGAAGAAGAGATCACACATTTATAATGATTTATATGAGGATGGAAACATTTGCAGATGGTGTGGCTGATATTATTTTATGTCAACATTTCTTGGTTACCAAATATAAACAACTTTTGTGTGGCACAGCCTACAGTTCTCTCTTGTACCCCCTCCCCCCAGTTGCCTCCCCCCCCCCCCCCCACCCTCACCCACTTTCTCTCTCTCTCTTTGTACATCTTGAGTTTCCATCTTGTAGTTAATTGTCTTCACTGCCTTAGAGTATGTGTTTGTGTGCTGTGTTTGGAGGGGTGTGTTGTATTCTGTTGTTGTGTGCTCCATTGGAAAGAAATCTATTTTCTTTATTGGTTATTCTCATATGGTAGACAAAGCAAACAATGGTTGGAGTCCTGTTAAGAACCCCTCCCCCCATCAACCCTCTATTTCATTCTGTGGAAAATGGTATTAGGTACCATTACCAGTCTCACAGTGAGTGAATGGGCCAACAGTTTTGATCTTCCTGCCTGTTAATGCTTGTTGTTGAAATGTTGTGAGTGAACTTTCCCCTGGTCCTGTGTGTGTGTGTGTGTGTGTGTGTGTGTGTGTGTGGTGTGTGTGTGTGTGTGTATGTGTGCGCACATGTGTGTGTGCGCGCATGTGTGTGTGTGTGCATGTGTGTGTGTGTGCACGTGTGTGCGTGTGTTTGTGTGTGTATGTGTGTGTGCATGCATGCGTGTGTGTGTGTCTGTGCATATGCATGTGTGTGTGTCTGTATGTTTGTGTGTGTGTGTGTGTGTGTGTGTGTGTGTATTCCCAGAGGGGGGTTGGGGTGGCATGTAGACATGTTGATGTTGGTAGACCAGTCCAGACTGTGTGCTCATTATGCCATGGTCATTTGAAGCCCTTTTTTCTTTTCTTTTCTTTTCTTTTTTCTTGATAAGATACATGATTCATTTATGCACATTCCAAATTGTGGTGAAAGACAGAACAAAAATCTAAGGTATTGTGGAAACAATGTTCCTGCCTCCCTTCCCCTTTCACCCTATGATTTGCATAAGAAGGCATTATAAGGTAGTGTATAGAGAGTGAAATGCAAGCGCCTAAGACCTTTGTTACAATTTGCAGCCCTGAAAAAGTAAATGCATGCCACAGTAAAGTGAGTACAGTCAGGCTGCTGGCTGGAGACAGAGGTCTCTTCTTGTTGCCCTTTTAATTGGTAGCGTGCTCGTTTGGTTTGTGTGTGCATTTAATCCACTTTTTTTTTTTTAAAGTGCTTCTGTTATTAAATAAATTTCTTTATACACTATAGTGCTGTGGATAGTAAAAGCTAAGCTGACATAGGAAGGAAATCTGTGCTTCAGTCTGCTAAGCTTTTGGATTCTTCACTCTTGCTGCTGATGTGGTCATAATTATGTTTGTTATTCTTAGGAGAAAATTACATCATATGCATAAAATTATTGATGGGGTCAGATGTCATTCAACACCTTGAAGATTACTGTCAGCTTTTGACTTCTGAGGGGCTAGTGCAGCACAAAGATGAAGATAAAGTATTGATGAAGTAGGTACAGTAGGTAGAATGTTGAATGTAGGGGTGGTGGCTCTGTGTAGGAGGGGGGGAGGGGAGGGGGGGGGGTCAGAGGAGGGAGGAAGGGGGGGAAGGCGAGATCAGATGGGGAGGGCACCAACCTGGACCTTGAAGGTCTCCAGGTGGGTACAGTCACAGTATTCTCTGGAAGGGCACTGCAGTCAGCAATGGTCCAGTTAGAGGAATGACACATAAAAGAATACATTATTATTATTACGATATTATTATCTGAGTTGATGGCATGTGTTTCCAAATATATTCACAATGCCGTTGGTCCTAACTTCAAAACAGCTAGAGCAAAAGCGGACTTGTGGAAGGCTTCAGCTGTGGATTAGCATAGTTCTGACGCTGTTCCAGCGGCATCGCATGAAAGAATGGCTGCAGCTGTGCGACCTTAATTTTACCATCAGTGACAGTGTGCATGAACGTGTCGTACAGTGCAGGTTTAGGCCAGACGTTGTGTGGTTTGCCGTAAAGTAACTTTTCTTAGTTCTTGTGCAGAGTGCTTGTCACTGACCTGACTAACACTTTCTGTTGCGTTCTGTCTGTGTTCCAAGTTTTTCAGATCTTCCAACTGGACAGGTAGTTGCCTGCGAGTTTGAGTTTCGCTGATTTTGGATTGACATTATTGAAGTTTTTATATTTGACTTATCCTTATATTTATATATATATATATATATATATCCCAAATTTGATGTTATTTCCATTTACGTGTTTGGATTGTTTTAGCATAATGCCAGTTGTTCAGAAAACCTGCATTGCAGTTTGCCATTGCTTTTTGTGGATGTTCAGTTTGGTAAAAAATAATAATTTTAAATTGACAGGTACATGTGCCTTGTTTGTAGAGACAGGGTAAGAAAGATACAGATCCGTCCAAAACAAAGTTGTCTGCGAGCGTTTACTGCCAGAGATACAGGTATTAAACGATTTGGTTCCGGAAAATTTGTTTTTGATATATTCTCACATTTCTGAGTTTGGGCCAGAATGTGTCCGATTCCTTTCCACAGGGAATGTGGAATGAATATCTTTTGGGTTGGTGGGAAGAAAAATTGCTGACCTCTTTTAAGCGGTTCCAAGTTTAGACTGATTAGGCAAGAACTGCGTGGCCCCCATACAGGGGCCAGTTCCACAGGCTAAATGTCGGCCGAGCTCAGTTCTGATGCACAGCAAATCACAGTTCTTCCCACTGATGATCCGTTGACACTGGCAGTGAGATGTGCAGGTTTTCTGAACGACGGTCACTTGGTATGTCATGCTCGATATACTGTACGTCATCGATATACTGCATGTCAATATCCATAAGGTGTACTGGGCGTTCACTGAATGAAAATTGTTATCATTGACGCTGTGTTGGTTTTTTTGGGTTTAAGTCTCTTTTTTTTCTTTTTTCTTTTTTCTTCTTTTCTTTTCTTACTTTCCCCCACCAGATGATAATTTTTTCTCTCTCTTTCAAAGTGTTTGCAGTTTGTGGATGTGTTTGTGAATAAATGAATGAATGAATGAATGAATGAGTGTGTGTGTGTGTTTTGTGAACTGTTTAGTGCTGTTCATCTGTACTGTTTTCTTTTTTTGATTTGGGTTTTGGTTAAACATTTTCTGTTTGTTTTGAAAGATGGCTTCAGTTTGTCACTTAGACTGTTTTTGCTTCAGAAATGATGAGTATATTTAGATTATCACGTGTTTAAAAGAATCCCACCAGAACAGAGGACGGAATATACAGCGGAAAAGGGCAGAGTGTCCTGGGTTGAAAGTGTTAATTAAGGCATGAATAAGTATGTTCCACAATGCACTTGTTAACGCATGCGTCGTCGTGTTGATTTCCCAGGTCATGACGAACAGCAGTCAGGTACCATACTCAGTAGGTAGTTTATAAGACACTGAAACGTGGGCTGTGTTTTTGTAGTGAGACATGTCTAAATTTCGCAGCCTCGTGTAGTTGCCATACACACACATGCACGCACACACACAACACACACACACACACACACACACACGCACACGCATGCTTGCACACACACACACACACACACACACACACACACACACACACACACACACACACACACACACACACACGAGTGTACATTCACATTATCAGATTATGTATTCATACTGGAAATAAATATACTGAACTGAGATTTGATCGACTTGGAACATAACGAAATCCTCTTTTTTTCGAGGAAGTCGACATTCAGAGTTGCTTGCTTCAACGTAAATCATTACGCCACGCGCACACGTTTCAGTGTCTAATTAATGCATGCAGTTTGCATGAGTTCTGGTACGGTTTACACTCTAGTTTTATCCCCAAATGTTATAGCTAATAATGACGTTTAGTTGTTATAGTAACCGCATCAGGTCTTTAGCAGACTTATGTAACCGACAGTAATGGTTTAGAGATGGATTTCGCATTTTTTGTTGTTGTTGTTGTACCCTTTAAAATGCATGGTGTGATATAGCACATGCACGGGTTAGGTTCCTGCCATAAAGTAATGGCATAAATTTACAGTCACAATACCCACACCCCTGAAATTGTATAATCACTGACACGATGTTATTGTTATTGTATTGTACTTAACAGCTCAGTTTATGTTTATTCGAAACTCCCCTCGTATGCTTGTGCCCTCAGTTTAACACTTCATACCATTTATACACGACCCTGTAAATTAAGGATATTAACGTCTAACAAACCTGTTACTATCACACATAGAATATACTTTCAAATTTTAGCAGATGAGTAAAAGTGCTTGAGAGGCAGACCGTTTAAAAAATCGATTTGTGTTGATGCACATACTCCATTTCGTGTCGATTTTGTTGTTGTTGATTGCTGTGGTCATTTAGAAAACCGTAAAATCAGTCTAATATCATGACTATGAAAAGGCTTTAAATAAAAGAAAGATTTGTTCACGGAAATTTTATTTGTAGCACTTCAGAAAATATTTTGTGATGACGGTAATTCTGGCCGAGAAGTTTTCTGCTTGATTTGACTGTTTAAGATTATTATGATTATTAGCTGTATTGGGGTCGTACCGATCAATTTTGATATGGATATTCTACGAGCTGATACGGTACAAGGGTCTTACAGTACAACGAGCCAGCCGAATTTACCCAGTTGATGTTAACGACCTGCACCTTGAACCTCTAAATTATCTCTGTTCATCGGTGTGTATGTCTGTGTACATGCTGTAATGATCATTGTCGACTCTCTTTTGTCAACCATGGCTTATGGAAGGAATATGTATTATATACAACCCATAATTACGCTGTGCAAAGCTCAGGCACTGATGAGGATAGTACAAGGAATGATCGACTTGATTTCCATCTACCTGCAGCATTGTTTGTGCCTACAATACAGTACAGTACAAAATAACTTTATTATTCAGAATAAATGCATAAAATGATTTTTTTCTTTCTTTTGGGTCACTCGAGTTCCACACTAGAAAGGACAAGTAGATAGTTTACCACAACAAAGGTAAGAGTATACCGAGAAAATGACTTTAGATGACCTTTGTTTGTTCTGATGCGCGACGTTCTCAAATGTGTGTTTTAAACTAGAGTTTGTCCGTCCTGGGGTGACTGTGGTTTTCGGGACGCGAAATCCATGAACTAGCTATCTCCACCTACATCATACACGATGTGACTGCCTCTCTAGAGGTCGTTTCTTCCTTAGACGTAATTGTTTCTATAACGCCACGAGGTGTATTGAGAGAGGTTTTGACGAGGACCAAGATTCCAGATTCCTGGAGAGAGGAGAGGAGCTATGCCAAACGCTACATTGTTATTATCAGAATGTCTCCTGCATTAAGATGGGCACCTGTGTAATCGATTTTCATGTTTCATTCATTGTGGAGGAACAAGGTCAAGGAACAAGAGAGAGAGAGAGACAGTGAGCATAGGCCGCTCTTAAGTTTTTTAGTTTTTTTGACTTGTTGAAAGACCACTTGGCAAAGATGTGTTCGGTCATTTCAGTTCTTAATGATGATGATGTGGGGGTTAATATCCTCAGAAAGGGTTCTTAGTGTTAAAACAGCGGGCTATCCGCGTGCAAATCTTCGGCAATATGCCGCAGAAGCACATCCCTTCTCTTAATTTCTGTTCTACAACTAGGATCAGTTGGGGCCTACAGCATCCGCTGATGCTCCCACAAGGCATTAAAACATCAGTCTTTTCCTCAGTAATGACAGAGCTCAGGAGCTGTGTGAAAGTCCAGGTGGCCGTCCTGGATTCCCTGTGCCAAATAGTCCGTACGGTCTCTGTGAACGTAAAGCAACATTGAATTCGAATGTTTCTCACAACAGTGCTCAGGAGCTGTGTGAAAGTCGAGGTGGCTGTCCTGGACTCCCCGTCCCAAATAGTCCTTATGGTCTCTGTGGACGTGAAGCAACATTCAGCTTGAACCTTGGCGAAGTGGTTGAAGCTGCTTCGCCAAACCACTTCGCGATATAAACCGAACACGCGGTTATACTGACGCGTCAAGGTTCCAGGCGAGATCAAAAGATCAAGAGATCTTAGAGGAGGGAGGTAGAGCTGGACCTTCAGGTTAGCCCAGAAGAGATCATGAGTAGGGAGGTGAAGCTGGGCTGCGAAAGTTGGACTTCTTTCGCTTCGAGTTGTTGCTCAACAGCAGTGCAACGGACATTGTCCTTGTGACTCTGCTCAAGCACGGCAGTTGAAACAGCAATTGCGCAGTGCACTAGTCGCTGGGCAATGGCGAGGGACACCGCCTTAACACTTCCATCGTTCTGGCGGCGGTCCACGGTCTCTCCGGTCTTTTTCGGGCGATATCTGCGTCGGCCTCCCCCCCCCCCCCCCCCCCCCCCCCCACACCATCTCCCTGTCCCCGTCCCTAATAAGCCATCTCGCTTCTGTGGACGTAAAGCAAAATGGTCCTACTGACGCGTGATTACGCCGATTCTGTCCTTCTACTATTCACTCGCTAGCGCACGAGAGCTTGCACAACAACCGTTAACCCGTTGCTATGTGGAACTACAGCTGTTGGTTGTTGCAGAGGTTGATTGCATTGATTCGACTGCGCTGTTGGATGGTCACACTTCTTAGTGTTGCATGACTTGTTTTCGCTTCCCGTTTATGTCTTAGATGTGGACTGGGGTGTTTTACTGCGTGCTGGCATGCTGGTGCTGAGGTTGTTATGTGTACATGCATTGCAGGGTGTACGGGTTTGGTTTGGAAAGGTTTGTGTGCTATACCTTGCTGAAGCAAGGCACGTTTGCGTATGGTTTTAAACTGGTGTGAGCCTATCTGTACGTGCAACATTGCGTGCCTGCAAGGCACACACACACACGCACGCACGCACGCACGCACGCACGCACGCACGCACGCACGCACGCACGACACACACACACACACACACACACACACACACACACACACACACACACACACACACGTCAGCATGCAAAGAAGAAGTGGACTCGCCATATCCTGGGTTCCCATTTCCTACTCTCATCGGCTCCAGTATAGATACGTGGCCTGTGGAATTCTGATAACAGTCATGCCTGTGGAATTCTAATAACAATCATGCTTGAATGGGCGGTAACAATCAGTTATCTGTGTAATTCTGTTTCCTGAGTCAACAATCCTCAATAGCATTTTTTAACCAGAAGGAATGGCGCAGAGTTTATATCAACCAGAATGCGAGTGCGAAATCTGTCTTTGGCGTAAGGTAGTCAGATACATTGAAAGCGTAGTTTAAACTTAAGACAACTCTGCTTGTGAGGGGGGTTGGGTATATGCATTTGATTATCTATAAGAACAATTTCTACATGGCTCATACGTCGCCAAGGTAAGAAATGAATCATGAATAAATAGTGAAATTTTCGAAGATTTTTTCCGCCAGAGGGAATCTTGGGTTTCGTGAATACTCAAGGGCTTTCTTTTCGCAGAGTACTTGGCCATGGTTTTGATGCCCTTTTAGTGTTTCTGTGATTTTGTGTTTGAGTCTCGTTTACTCTGCCAGAACCGCAGGTGTTTGTTTTTTGACGGAGTTTTTAAGTATTGAACGTGGGTGTATACCCATTAGTGTCAGTTTTTTCTTTTCTTCTTCTGTTCTTTTCATCAAAGTTGTGTGTGTCTCGATCTTTTTCTCGCTGTCGACATTTTTCTTTATGCTCTTCATTTAAAGTGTGTGTGTGTGTGTGTGTGTGTGTGTGTGTGTGTGTGTGTGTGTGTGGTGTGTGTGTGTGTGTGTGTGTGCGTTCAGTGCATGTGCGATTTTTCATTCATCCTCTGACGAAGTCGTTTGTCCGGTCACTAACGTGTGTTTCATTCTTCCTTTGGCGAAGTCGTTTGTCCGGTCACTAACGTGTGTTTCATTCTCTCTCTCTGACAGAGTCACGGGCAACCACGTATGTTAACCGTGAAAGTCGTTCGCGCCAGCAGCTGCGCCGGGCCGTGACGTCAGCGGCACCCGACTCCCGGGGCGCCCGCAACCTGCCAGCCTCGCCCAGGGACAAGATCGTGTACGAGGAGCAATTTTGACAGGACCACACAGACTGCCCCTAGCCTCGTCCACAAAGACAAAATCGTGTACGAGGACCGCTTTTGACAGGACTACACAGACCGACCCTAGCCTCGTCCACAAAGACAAAATCGTGTACGAGGACCGCTTTTGACAGGACCACACAGACTGCCCCACACTCCGAGCATCGCTTTCCGGCACCTTGAAGGATGTCGTAAACCAGTGCTTGGAGTTTGAGACTGCCCCTGGCCTCGTCCACAAAGACAAGATCGTGTACGAGGACCTCTTTTGACAGGACCACACAGACTGCCCCTAGCGTCGTCCACAAAGAAGGCGGACGTTATGATGATTTTGTCGATGTTGACGAGGGCTTGGCGGAAGGCATGCGATGAACGAACTCTAGTTGAGACTGTGCCAGAGGGGAAACAAAATATTGCGTCGGTGTAGACGTACAGGGTTAGTTATAGGGACAGTGAAAACGGCTCGCTATTTTGACTATGGTTATGGGGAGGTGTTGTCAGCATAATAGGCGAACAGTATTAACGATCTCAAACAGAATGACAGCACCGCATTTAAGATTTCCGTAAATATTAATGATAACAAACTGAATACCAGTACCATATTTAAGATTACCGTAAAAGCAAAATCAGGAATGATTGACGTTTTTATCTCGAAACTTTAATGGTCGCAGGTTATACAGTTAACACTTTAATTGCCATTAACCTGTAATGATATAGGTACTGGTTGTGTCATAGGATTGGCCGTTGTTGGTTGAAGGCTCCTGTTGGGTACATTTACCGGATCCTACAGTTGAATGATTGTGGTAGAACGCCAGCGTTGACTGATTCTCGCTGTTAGTGCGTTGGTCTGGCTGAATGTAAAGCGCGCATGCAAGGCATTTATATCTGGAGATGCGTTTAACAGGTTATTATGACAGGACCACACAGGTTAACAGGTTATTATTATTACAATTGTTTGTAAGATTTTCCGCTCTGCTTTTATGGGCATTTTCATTTCTGGATTAACCCCTTCACTGCCATGCGTGCAAGAACGCAGTATACCGGCCAGTGAAATAAATGTGAAACTGGAAATTCCTTGGCTTTTAGCGTGAGGGAGTGTTTGGATCACAATGCACAGCACAGAAAGAAGGTTTGTTATAGGCCCGGAACATTTTTGGGGTGCAGGCCTTTGTGTGCAGGCTTTTCAGTCCGGAAAATGTATGGGGTTAAAAAATATGCCTATCTGAAAAGGGGATTAAAAAATTTTTTTTTTTTAAAAGCTAAGAAAAAAAAGTGTTGCCATGTTTTTGTTTTTTTTCATGTTGATGTAACTTTTTTTCCGGAAGAGAAAAATTTTGGTTCTTTAAAAATCTCTTCTTTTTTTTTTGGGGGGGGGGGTTACAGTTGTTGCTGGTGGGGGGGTGGGGGTGTTTTGTTGTTGTTGCTTGTTAATGGGTTTTTTTTTCCCCATCTACCTGCCCGTCTGGTTGGTATTTTGTTGTCTTGTTCTACAGATTCGGATTTATGTTGAATGTTTGAACTGTCGAGGATTTATGATTATTAGGACAGTTGTCATTTGTGTGTCAGCTTTTTTGTACACTTTGACATCAAGCTGGTTGTGCTGAAAACTCACATATTGTATGACCCATAACATTGAATTGAGAATTGCCTTGAATAATGTTATAGGCGAGTCTTTGGGTTTTATGGACGATATAATTATACTTTTGTTAAACAGCTGAGCGAGAAAGCGTGAAACAATTCAATTCAATGCAGCAACGCTGAACTTAACCAAGGCCAAATATGGCAGCACCCACGCGTCCAGACTCGCACGGCACTTGGTTTGGTTAAACTTGTTTAACCCCTTCACTGCCATGATGTCACTTGAAAACGACCATTAAAAGTGCGAAATTCGCCTCTCTTTTTTTTTTCTTTTTTCTTTTTTCTTTTTCTTTCTTTCTTTCTTTTTCGCTCTGCCATGTGAAAGGATTTTCATCAAAATGCATAGCATTGAAAGTAGATGTGATGTAGGGCCAGAAGATAGACTATTTTGCAGGGATGTCCGTGCACTTTCAGCCCGGAAATTTTAAAGGCTGGGACAGTGTAGGGGTTAACAAAGAGTTGTTTCCAGTGAGGTACTGGCAGGGACCGAGATCCAGGGTGGCCGGGGAAAGAGGGAGGCTGTGACACCTAACGCTTCACTGCCACCACCAGAATGGCTCCTGCCTTAGGATTAATTGGCAGCGGTGAGAGCCATTTTAATGTTTCATTAGTCATGAGGGACAAAGTCACAAGACCGTGTCCGCAGACCACAGCTTTTGAAGAGAGAACAGAACCGAAGCGGGATCGAACCAAGGTCCTTCTGCTTACCATGTACCAGCCTTGCGCCTTACCGCTAGGCCAAGCCTGCTCCTCTCGTTAGTACAGCAGGTGAACACGTTGTGAATTTATAGGGACAGGGCAGATTGTTGCTCTCACGTGACTGATCTGCATGAAATGAAAGGACTTGATGGAAAGTGACCTATGTGTTGCCATAGGGACAACGAAAAGGGTGAAGGGGGGGGGGGGGGGGGGGGGGGGGGCTACAGGGTGTGAGGGATGAAAAGGATGTCGAAAGGAGATGGTTCGTATGGAATGTTACATTCCCATTCCTTGAAAACAGTTGTGGTTTGTTTGTTTTGGTATGTTTTTTCCTTTACGCATTTGTTTTTACTTTTGTGTGTTTGTGAGTTTGTGTGCAATATTCCTGTAAAATTCTTCTAACAGAGTTAAAAAATGTTTTCATTTTTGTGCGCGAGTTTATAGCTGTTTGTCTGTGCCTTTATCCGACTGTTTAGTGTCCCAAAAATTAGAATTCAAGGTATGTTCTAGAAGTTATTCCAGCAAAGTTGTGACTACGTACGGCTCGATGAAACGTGCTGTTGTTCACGTGACTGTGTGGAAGAGCATGGCTTTTTTTCCAGGATTTGTTGCTGTTGTTTTTGTTAAGTGTGTTCCTTATGTTTTTGGTTGTTAATACAGTGCATATACAATCAGATTTTCAAGTTTTCTTTGCTGTGCTTAAGTGTGGAAATCAGTGATTACGAAGTCCTAACTTGACGCGCGCACATATATTTTTTAAATCTTTGATTTCCTTTAGCTGTAATCACAGTGTTACCCCGATTAAATTATGCGACATTTATTTGGTATATGCATGTTTCCATACATGCTACCGGCCGCCAGTGTCTTGAAGTGACACCGCGCGGTTAACAGGACGTTAAAATCCAATCACTAACTAACCGGCCGTCAGGACTTTCTGTATCCAAACTGGGACTTGAGATTTTCAAAGTGCACATGCAATGATCTCAGTGCTTGCTGTGCACCTGAGGTGACCCTGTGCGGTTGACAGGACGTTAAAATCCAATTACTAACTAACTAACTAACCGGCCCTCAGAATTTTCTTTATCCAAATTAGGACTTGGGTGTTTTTAACGTGCACATGTAGCGATCTTAGTGCCTGCTGTGCAAACGGAGACGAGACAGGCACTGACGCTCGAGTCTGCACAAGTACGGACTCGGAAGAACCGAATCATCCACTCGATCTCCTTGTCTGGACTGGGAGTTGGGAGTCAAAAACACACGCCGGCTGTCTTCGCTGGATTATAGTGATGTGTGCAAGCCGCCTTCACCAGCGACCGCTGCGTTAATTGTAATGCAGTACGTTGGTGGGGCTTGGTGGCAAACTCCAAGCACTGGTTTACGACATAGGAAGGCACCGGGAAGCGATGCTTGGAGTGTGGCTTGGTGGCAAACTCCAAGCACTGGTTTACGACATCCTTCCTTCAACCACTGCCGTATTTAGTTACGCCATAGGGTCCAGAAAACTGTCAGCTAACGAGCAGTTTTTTTGTTGGTGCTCAAACATTAGTACGTTTGTTACAAACAACTCAAATAAAACAATGCGTGTCGTTTATAACCGCCAACAAAGTTTACACCAGCACAAATAAAACCACAATCGTTTGAATCGAGACGTAACTCTTCTCTTTTTACCCGGGGTGGATGTCTCATGTTTACGTGCGTGCTTTGGCGCTAGGTTGCTTCTACAGTCATATTAGTACATGAACCTTTCGGAGGGCGCTGACCGCGTCGGTGGACAGCTGCGCGAAGATAAAGAGTACCCCTTCAGTGGCGTAACTAAATCTGGCAGAGTTTGGAGGAAGGTGCCGGAAAGCGATGCTCGGAGTGTGGCTTAATTGGTGGTACGCGCGGTTTAGTTGTCAGCACGCTCGGCCTACTCCAAGCCTCGCTTTCCGGAACTCTGCCTCCAAACTCTGCCACAATTGGTTACGGCATTGAAGGGGCGCTTAATTCTCATCTCCGCTCCGCGCATCTGTCTACCGAAATCGCCCCCATGTCGCACGATGTCAGCGCACTCTGTAAAGTTGCAGTAACTTTGAGTACTGCCGTGCTTGTAGAACACAAAAATAGTCTCTGTTTTTGTAGCATGCGTCGCTAGCATCCAGGAATACGGCGTTGGTGTGACTGGTCACAGGCGGGAAGCTGTGATTGTAGAATAATCACAGGCAAGAAGCCATGCTTGTTGAATACAGAATAGTCACAGGCGGGAAACCATATACTTGTAGAATAGTCACAGGCGGGAAGCCATGCTTGTTGAATACAGAATAGTCACAGGCGGGAAGCCATGCTTGTAGAATAGTCACAGGCGGGAAGCCATGCTTGTTGAATACAGAATAGTCATAGGCGGGAAGCCATGCTTGTTGAATACAGAATAGTCACAGACAAGAAGGCATGCTTGTTGAATACAGAATATTCACAGGCGGGAAGCCATATGCTTGTAGAATAGTCACAGGCGGGAAGCCATGCTTGTTGAATACAGAATAGTCACAGGCGGGAAGCCATGCTTGTTGAATACAGAATAGTCACAGGCGGTAAGGCATGCTTGTTGAATACAGAATAGTCACAGGCGGGAAACCATGCTTGTTGAATACAGAATAGTCACAGGCGGGAAGCCACGCTTGTAGAATACAGACTAGTCACAGGCGGGAAGCCATGCTTTTTGAAGTCACAGGCGGTAAGCCACGCTTGTAGAATACAGAATAGTCACAGGCGGAAAACCTTGCTTGTAGAATATCAAATTGTCACAGCATAGCGTTTGTAGAATAGTCACAGACGTGAAGTTTAGCTTGTAGAATACCAAATAATCACAGGTAGGAAGCCATACTAGCCTTGTAGAATACCAAATAGTCACAGGTAGGAAGCCATACTAGCCTTGTAGAATACCAAATAATCACAGGTAGGAAGCCATACTAGCCTTGTAGAATACCAAATAGTCACAGGTAGGAAGCCATACTAGCCTTGTAGAATACCAAATAGTCACAGGTAGGAAGCCATACTAGCCTTGTAGAATACCAAATAGTCACAGGTTGGAAGCCATACTAGCCTTGTAGAATACCAAACAGTCCCGGGCGGTGCCCGGTGAAGCAGGTAGTAGCTATAGTCAGAGATTATAAATAAGTATTATAATCTTTGCTATACGTATAGCTCAGAAGCGCGGAGCAAGGGGGTTCGGCGTCCCGATGGTCAAGCACAAACTGACGGCATTGGCTGCACGCGATTCTCACGTGCACCAACGGTGCAGGCCCTACTACAGGAAACGGGTAAGAAACCGAGTTGTTCGTACGGTTACCAACTTGCTGCCATTTGAGCAATAGCGAAAAACTGGCACTGGGTTTTTGGAGAACCATGACGTAACCAATTATGGCAGTGGTTGGAGTAAGGATGTAAAAAAAAAAAACAACCTTAGAGTTTGCACGATGCGTTTACTTTTAGTGCTCGTATATGTATTGAGTTGATGGATTGTTTTTGCTGTCATTGATGTTACTCAGACTTGTTTTCGAGGCAACTGTGCACCCCGTTGGAGTTTGCATTTTCAGCTTCCATAGGTCTGTCTGTTTTTTGTTTGGTCATTTGTATTGTTCAAACCTAATGCATTGCTGAAAAATCATGTTGTTCGTTTGTAACCAGGACACCGTGGCAATTACTGTCGAAGATCGAGGGATCTCTTCATTCGCTCTGTACGTGTACTTGAAACTGGCATTAACAGGGGGAAGTTGGATTTTCAAAATCAGTGTTATTTGGAAATACATGTTGAGGGACTATTCCTCCTGAAAACGAAAGTCTGCCGGCCAGTTTTCTGGCGAGGAAGAATCTGTTGTCGTGCACTATTTGGCAAGAACGTGGCTCCCTTTTCTTGGAGTATTTTATGCAGCCACAATGAGTTTTGCAGGTGGTTAAATATCCAAGTAGAATATTGGTTAGTCAGCCATTCGCACTTTGAAAAAAGAAAGAAAAAGAAAGCAGCGCAAATCTTGCCAGTTCGTCATGTGGTATTTAAGTAATTGTCTGTTTTGGTTACATTTGTTTTCATCGCTTGATACTGCTGTGTGGTAATCTTGATGCGCGCGCGTGTGTGTGTGTTTTGTGCGCGCGCGCGTGAGTGTGCCTGTGTGTGTGTGCGTGCGTACGTGCGTGCCTGCGTGTGTGTGTGTGTACGTGTGTGTGTGTGTGTGTGTGTGTGTGTGTGTGTGTGTTGTGTGTGTGTGTGTGTGTGTGTGTGTGTGTGTGTATGTGTGTACGTGCGCGCGTGTTATCATGTGCGTGTGATATATTAAAATTAACCTCGTTAAATATATGACTGTTTCCACACATTGCTTTCGCTCACCACGAGCTTGTTAATAAATCAAATGTTGCACGGCCAGCACATTAAATGGCACGTGTATCTTCATTCAGATTCGTGCATTCTTTTAGCGAGAATGTAAATACTTTAGGACATTTTTTCTGTTTTTGTGAGTCGCTTGTAGGCCTATATGCTTTCCCAGATAGTCATTTAAACTTCTTCTTTTTTACCATTAGCCACGCAAGATCAAGCTTAAGCTAGAAACTGCACACTTACTAGAATTGCATAGCAAAACAATCGGATGCAGAAAATCAGTAACGGCGGTGTTCTATACGACAACGTATACACAGTTGTATAGAGTGGTCGTTTCTCTGGCAGTTTTTTTTATTAACTCTTCATCATGCTTCGAAAGTTGACCCGCTTTACAGGGCGGCAAAGGGCGAGACGATGTTACAGTGGGTCAGTTTTCAGGGGAACTGTGGCGTAGTCTGTGAATGAGAAACTTCATTCGTTTGAAATGTGCAGGAAAAGGTCAGTGTTCAACCACTTGCATAAAAAAAGAAAAAAAGGTTTAATGATTTTCTGCAGCAGGTTGGTTTGCACACACAAAAATCCGGGTATAAGCCCTGACGAGCAACTATTACCATATTCGTCGTGGTAGCTATGCTGGACAAGCGAATATTCCAATACTCAGAATATGCATTGCTACATTGTATTTGAACGTTTCAGAATGACCCAGATGGAGGGGTAGGGTGGGGGTGGGGGGAACACCTCACTATGCACAGGAACAAAGGTGGTCGTTAAGATTCTATTATTACACGTACACAAGTGAAATCAAAAGAAATGCCATTGTGCATACTAGTGTGTGTGTGTGTGTGAGAGAGAGAGAGAGAGAGGGTGTGTGTGTGTTACCTTTTTTACGATTACTGTAATGGAATTGTTTTCATTGAGATTCCATCAACCTGTGTTATTTTCTGACGCAACTGTGTACTCATACAAGTTTGAGATGATGATTATCATTTCGTTTTTTTATTATAGTATAATGAAATATATAAATAACGTCAAAATAAAGCATTTGCATCGTTAAGTTCTTTCCTGATCAAATTGTTAAAGCCTACTGGTGTTTTGTTGTCGGTTTGTATTTGTCGACATTATTATAACCATGACTTAAGTAACTGGCGAGAGAAATGACATTCAGGAGGGATGACTAACATGATCTCTCCTCAACGAAAACATAAATTTTGGCGATTTTTCATTGTACAATAAGCCAGGTTTGTAGAGTTGTGCTTAATCACACTTTCATACTAGGATCGGTGACCTTGACCAATTGACTCAACACACAAAGGAGTTAAATAGCTCTCGAAATACGTAACACAAGTACAACAACAAAGCCCTGAGTCGCCTACGCCTACGGTAACTTTCACCTGGCATGCATGTAAATACAAGGTACATAAACTCCACCAGAGGTACGTCCTCTGCACATCCTCTGTACATCCCAGAGGATGTACCTTTGGTGGAGTTTATGTATCTTGTATTTACACGCATGTCAGGTGAGAGTTACCGTAGGCAATTCGGGGCTGTGTTGTTGTACTTGTGTATTTCGAGGGCTAATTAACTCCCTTGTGTGTTGATTGTGCACGAGCGCTGTGGGCCTCGTTCTGTTTCAGATTCTTGACCAACTGAGTTTTGGGGGAGGAATCAAAAGAAGAAAATTAATAAGGAAAGAAATGCAAATGCAAATTGTGAAATACTCAGTCAAATTACTCAAAGGTTAGTACGTTTGTTTGTTTTTCTTTTCAGTTACGATCATCTGTTCTTTTCTGCACGCAAAGTAACTTTAAACGACAGATTTCTTTACGCGTCTAAAGCGTACTGTTTCACATCGAAGTTCTGGTGATGACCATTTTCATGGTAAGCTGGTGGTTAATGCTGAATGTTGAAGAGCACCTTCGTTGTACGAAGATATGCATGCGCGCCTTTCTCATTGTTTGTGAAAGACAGCTAAATATCGTGTTTTCCTTCTTTCCTTCTTGTTTTTTTCTTTTTGATAAAACTATTAAACAACAACGATGAACGATGGTTTTTTTTTCATCTTTGTATATATACATTTTCTGTAATTTTATTTTATTTTATTTTTTCGTTCCTGGCCTCGCGCTCTCTCTCTCTCTTGTCTAATATCACCTGGATGTGAATAGACATTAAATAAAACATTGATCTCTCTCTCTCTCTCTCTCTCTCTCTCTCTCTCTCTCTCTCTCTCTCTCTCTCTCTCTCTCTCTCTCTCTCTCTGCTCTGCGTCGATTTCATTTAATTTTTTAATGTTTGAACTGTTTTTGTTTGTTGTTATTTTATGGCCAATGTTTTAACATTATTATTCTTTGTTGCCTTCGATTTTTGTTTCACTGTTTTCCTTCACATTACTTGTTTTTGTAGACGAGGTGTAATCACCATTCTCTAATAATGTGATTCAAAGTTCAGAACGTTAAAACACATGTGAAAAATGTTAACCACGAAAATGAGTTTACTACAAAGTTAATGATATAATTATTTTGTACATATAGCCAACAAATAAACCGCGAAACAAATGAACTTGTGAAAAGTCTGTTCTTTGTGTCTCTCTGTCTCTCTCTGTCTGTCTGTCTGTCCGCCTCTGTCTCTGTCTGTCAGTCCTGTCTGTCTGTCTGTCTGTCTGTCTGTCTGTCTGTCTGTCTCTGTCTGTCTCTCTCTCTGTCTCTCTCTCTCTCTCTCTCTCTCTCTCTCTCTCTCTCTCTCTCTCTCTCTCTCTCTCTCTCTCTCTCTCTCTCTCTCTCGCAGTGAGTGTGTGTGTGTGTGTGTGTGTGTGTGTGTGTGTGTGTGTGTGTGTGTGTGTGTGTGTGTGAGAGAGAGAGAGAGAGAGAGAAACGTGCACGATTGAGGGACCAAACAACTGAAAATGATAATATCAGCTGCTGTTACTGCTGTTGTGGTGCTGTGGCATTTTTAGTTTGTGTGTGTGTGTGCTGTTTTTCTTTCTTTCTTATGCTTGTCTATCATCGTGGTTTTGGTCTTTTTCTTCTCCGTCTCTGTTATATTGGCTAGCAAACTGGTTTAAATTGTACACATTAACTTTGTTTTTGTGTGTGTTTAGATCGTACACATTAACTTTGTTTTGTGTGTGTGTCCTTGGTTTGTGTAAGTATGTTCATAAAGAAGACGAAGAAAAACGATAATAATAACGCATTAAGAGCACTCCCACTCGTTGGGGTTCGAAGTGTTTTCCCAGTGGGACAACAACAACGACGACAACAATAATCAAATACGTGAAAGCATCGAACAGCAGGACACTAAAGCTAATGATTAAAACCGACAGAAGGGGGGTGGGGGCGTGGGGGGGTTACACTTCACCCAGACACATAAAATGTAGTCACTAGATTCAACCTGCAAAATGTCGATAGTGAAGTGAACTCGGACCATTTCAAGTAGCGGTTTCGACGACCTTTATTAAGCATATTTTAAAATAAAACTTCTATTTATTAATATGGTGACATGACTTTCCATACAAACTCACAACTGCAACGAGAGGATGATAAATACAGTATTTACAATAAATGCATATTAACGCATGCAATTACGTGAACGTGAATGTGTGGTTAGTAACATGGTTTTCGTTATTTCCTTCTAAGGCTCATGTAAGGACGCAGAGAAGAATATTCCAGTTCGAGGATGGAGTTTCAAGCACAAATCATTTGTTTGCCATTTTTGTCATACGAAGAAAGAAGACAGCGCGGCGTGGGGCAAGGGGTGTGGAGGGGGGGGGGGGGGGGGGGGGCGGGGGGCTCATAGTGTCATCAATGCTTACATTTTGTGTCTCGGATAGACTACAATACAATATTTCGTATAGTTAGAGTATTTGGATGCGCTGTGTACTCAGTTAGGAAAAGTGTGTATGTCCTGAATAGACTTCCTTGTTCGTTCTTACCCCCACCCGAGCAAGCAGGAGATTCCTCCCTTACAGGAGCACTTTCTTGACAAATTCCAGAATCTCGCTGCAGCTAAATACAAAATACATCACCGAAACACTTTATTTATTTTTATTTTTTAGAGAACACTAATATGACGATACATAACGTGCGTATTTTCGGGCCCGGGGTAAGCCCCTTTTTCAAGCGACAAAACAACACTTAAACGGTAAAAAATTAACTGTACGCTATGTATCTGCTTTTGGTTGTGTTGTGTTGGTGTCCAGTGTTCGGAAGAATGTTGGCATGACAATGACGTGAAGCGAAAGGTAAAATGACCAGCGATGTCTGAGGTAGGTCCCTACAGTTCGGTCTTGTGATTCTTCTCCGAAGTTAACTGACCCGTATCCACTTTTGGGTCAAGTGAAACATGTACATCTGGCATCTCGACTTATGCCTGAGTGGTTTTTAAACGCACACGACAGAATTTGCCTGGCGACTGTGGCAAAAGGCTTTGTTACGCAGTACCACAGTCTCAATGGAATATCTCGTAAACTTCACGGTGTTCATTTTCTTCCATCACATAACCACAAAACTGCTTTTCCAATTTTCTTCCATTCATGTGATGGAAGAACATGAAGGCGAGGCGCCCGTGGGGTGATATGATCAAATCAACGCGTCCCATCCAATAAAACTACTTCGATGACGAAGAAACTACCTGTAGAAAATGAGTCAGTCAATGACTGGATTTTAATTTCGTCCTGCCAACCGCACAGGGTCACCCCAGGACAACCAAAATTCTGTCATAAGCAAACGCACATTTCAAAACTTCTCTTCTCAGTTGTAGACCCTTTCTAAATCAAAACTACAAAGTCAATAAATAGATCAATAGAATGACTGCCACGTAAATTAAATTGGTGTTTATACCCTCGTAACAAAACGCTTTTTTTTTTAAATTTCCCTCCCCCCCCCCCCCCCCCACACACACACCCACACCCACACACACACACACACACACACCCGCACCACCAACAACAAGAACAGCCAAAAAGGGGGAGAGGGTTTCGGGTGGCGAGTATACTGGAATCATCGAATATCGATGATCGATGATTGCATGAGACACAACCGACACCAGGCTCCAGTCGATGTAACTGTAAACCCAGTGTCTGCATGCAGTGTATGCGTTTCTGAGCTGCACGATATTTACCGGTAAACCTCTGTACGAAATTTTCGGTGGACACTCGATGATTCCAATATACCCGAAACCTTCAACCCTACCTCCTTTTGCTGCTGTTGTGGTTGTCGATGATGTTTTGATGGGAGGGGCGGGGGCGGTGGGGGGGGGGGGGGGGGGGGGCGTTTAAAAGAAAGAAAAAAGAAGAAAAGCTTTTTGTTACGAGGGGTATTCATATCAATTTTTTTTTTTTTTTAATCGTACCGAGGTTTACCGGTAAATACCATGCAGCTCAAAAATGTATACACTGCATGCACTGGGTTTACAGTTACATTAACTGGAGCGTAGCGGCGGTAGCGTCTCGATCACGTAATCGCGTGGAAAACGAGATACGTTTAAACGGATTCTCCATTTGAGAAACTTCCATCTCGCTGTATATTGAACAGCACAGACAATTTGTAAGCTAGATTGTCTCCCTTCCCTGTGACACAGCTCTTGCAATGGCCCCGCTTCGTTGATAATAAGGGAGACAACTCTTCGACAGCGCAATAAGAGCGTAGCATCTCGTGCCCTTTCGTCAAGGACTTGCTCACATTCCTTGCATTTTGGACTGCTGGTAGCTAACTAGCTGTAGTTGCTGATCACCGATTGTTGACAAGGGCATTCTAAAAAGAAGCCACATCAGCGTAACGTTTGGCTGGCATCGGTCCACTTCCCGCAGCGCACAGGCTAACAAGTAGTCCACCGTTGTCAGCCCGGTTTGCTTGAGTCTTCGCAGTCATCGAATCCACACAGGTGCGTGTGCTGCTCGCCCTTTAAGAATACTTTTGCAGTACTTCGTACAATGATCAACAGCTGAACATTCGAATCATCACAGGTGCGTGTGCCGCTCGTCCTTTAAGAATAGTTTACAGTGTTTCGTACAATTATCAACAGCTGAACATTCGAATAATCCCAGGTTTGTGTACAGAGCCCTTTCAAAATAACCTTTCAGTGTTACGTACATCAACAGCTGAAAGTCCTCACTCAGGACGAATCTTCATCTCGACAAAGGCGATCTTTCCAGCTCCCCACACCTCGTCTCCGTACAGCCACATGATCCCGTCTTCCTTCGTCGTGTAGGGGGCGTTGAGATCGCAGATCCGGCATCCGGCGTACCACCAGGCGGAGCGGTAGTTCTCCGCGCAGTGACCGT
>JABMCL010000087.1:72500-75000 GCA_018857735.1 Alviniconcha marisindica | reverse complement strand
GCACTTGACGGTATTCCGAGATGAGGTGCGCCAATGTCGTCACTGAACCACGCAAGTGAAGGTTTCAACGTCACACAAAGACAGGACGGGAATTTTACCTAACAGACGGTAAGACTGAAACAAAAAAAACAACAACAACAACAACAACAACCAAAAAACAACCATAACAACAACAATAATAACAAAAAAGAGCAACAGCAAAACCAACAACAACAACAACAGTAACACAACACACAAACACACACAATCGGAACAAAACCGTCAAATGCTAAGACCCAATCGGGATTTTACTCTTCGGATACTGAGACCGGGTCGGAAGATATTTTGACTGGCAGGTTCAGAGACTGAAGGGCGGTTTTACCAGCTACAAGCTAAAACCCACAGAGGGTATCTGTGCCAGTCAGATGCTAAGACCGGAAGGAGATTCTACCTGACAGTTGATAACACCGGATGGGGGCTTTACCTGTCAGATGCTAGGACCGCATCGGGAACTGTTTTGCCTGGCGGATTCAGAGCCTGAAGGACGGTTTTGCCAGGTACAAGTTAAAACCCAAATAGCCTCTCTGTGCCAGAAGCTAAACGCCAAAAGAAAGTTTTTACCTGCAAGATATTAATACCGCAATAAGGCCATACAGGCCAGCACATGTAATTTCAAGTAAGTAAACATGGTGCTTAACGTCCACAGAAACCGTACGGCTTATTAGGGACGGGGAGAATTGGGGAAGGGGTTATGGAGGTGGGGGGGAGAGGGAGACTATTATACCTATCGCTACACTGTCACCACCAGAATGACTCCTGAATTAAGATGGGCAGTGATGAGAGCCATTTTAATGTTTCATTAATTGTGAGGGACAAAGTCACAAGACAGTGTCCATGCAGAGACCACAATTTTTGAAGATGAGGTGGGGTATTTGTTACCTGGCAGAACAAGCACGACGTAGGTGGACGTCTTGCCTTTTCTCTTCGCCGTCTCCACTCTGAACACGCCGCTGTCCGTCAGACGTAAGTCAGACAGGGTCACCTCCCCGAGCCGGCTGATCTTGAGTCTGCCCTGCAGCACGTGCACACATGGGGGTTGAGGAAGGATGGACAGAAGGACAGAAAGAAGGATGGACAAAAGACTGGAAAGAAGGATGGACAGAAGGATAAAAAGAAGGATGGACAGAAGACTGGAAAGAAGGATGGACAGAAGGACAGAAAGAAGGATGGACAAAAGACTGGAAAGAAGGATGGACAGAAGGATAAAAAGAAGGATGGACAGAAGACTGGAAAGAAGGATAAAAAGAAGGATGGACAGAAGACTGGAAAGAAGGATAAAAAGAAGGATGGACAGAAGACTGGAAAGAATGATGGACAGATTGTTTGAACTTTATTTCTCAACGGTGAAGATATTAGCACAAAGGCCGACTCACATATCTGCCGTTGCTACAGTACTACTAATAACCAAGACATTCACAGTTAAATGAAGGAAAGAAAGAAGGATGGACAGAAGGATAGAAAGAAAGATGGGTGGAGAGAAGGACAGAAAGAACAATGGCCAGAAGGATAGAAAGAAGGATGGGTGGAGAGTAAGACAGAAAGAATAATGGCCGGAAAGATAGACAGAATGATAGAAAGGATGGTCAGAAGAATAAAAATAAGGATGGACAGAAGGATGGAAAGAAGGATGGACAGAAGGATAGAAAGAAGGATGGGTGGAGAGAAGGACAGAAAGAAGAAAGGCCAGAAGAGTAAGAAAAAGGATGGACAGAAGGACGCACAGAAGGATAGAAAAAAGGATGGGTGGCGAGAAGGACAGAAAGAACAATAACAGAAGGATAGACAGAATGATAGAAAGGATGGGCAGAAGAATAAAAAATAAGGATGGACAGAAGTCTGGAAAGAACGCTGGATGAACAAAAGGATAGAAAGGATGGACAGAATAGAAAGAAGGATGGGTTAGTAGAAGGATAGAAAGAAGGATGGACAGAAGAATAGAAAGAAGGAAAGACAGAAGGATAGAAGGAAGACTAGAAAGAAGGATGGACAGAAGGATGCACAGAGGGATAGAAGAAAGGATGGGTGGAGAGAAGGACAGAAATAACAATGGACAGAAGGATAGACAAAATGATAGAAAGGATGGACAGAAGCATAAAAATAAGGATGGCCAGAAGGATGGGCAAAAAATGAGCAAAAGAATAGAAAGAAGGAGGGGGTGAACAGAAGGATCGAAAGAAGGTTGGACAGAAGGATAGAAAGAAGGTTGGACAGAAGGATAGAAAGAAGGATAGAAAGAAAGATGTACTGAATGATAGAAAGAAGGATTGATGAACAGAAGGATAGAAAGAAGGATGGACAGAAGGATAAAAATAAGAAGAATCTCTTATCAGTTTACTCTGACTATCTTTTTGGCAAGTAAGCATGGTGCTTAACGTCCACAAAAACCGTAAGGTTTATTAGGGACGGGGAGAAGGGGGAGGGGGGGGGGATGGAGGTGAGGGAGAAGAAGATTATATACCTA
>JABMCL010000087.1:55000-67500 GCA_018857735.1 Alviniconcha marisindica | reverse complement strand
GAGAGAGAGAGAGAGAGAGAGAGAGAGAGAGAGAGAGAGAGAGAGAGAGAGAAGAGAGAGAGAGAGAGAGAGAGAGAGAGAGAGACAGACAGACAGACAGACAGAGACAGACAGACAGACAGACAGACAGACAGACAGACAGACAGAGAGAACTCGAACTCGAAAAACTTTATTTTACAAGGATTGTAGTTTAGGTTCAATCAAAAACCTGTCTAACAGCTAGTCCTGGCTAAGCTGCTGATGAGTAGATATGAAATTACAGGCATCTTTTAAAGCCAAACTGAAAACCTTCCTCTTCTCACAGTATTTCCATCCTAACTAATATCAGTACCCAGTTTCTGCTACAGTTAGTGTGTGTGTGTGTGTGTGTGTGTGTGTGTGTGTGTGTGTGTGTGTGTGTGTGTGTGTGTGTGTGTGTGTGTGTGTGTGTGCGTGTGTGTGTGTGTGTGTGTGTTTAAAAAAAAACTAAACTTTATGTAAGTTGTTTTGGTAGGACTATGCTCTACATGTGTATAGAATATCATATTTAGGTTAATATGTATCATGTGAGCGCTCAGGGCGTTGATGAGCGCATGATAAATGTAAATTTTTATTATTATTATTATTATTATTATTATTATTATTATTATTTATAAATAATACATAATATTATAGGCATGAATGAGTGAGTGAAACGTTATACATGAGAATGTCCACACAAACATAGCGTGTTCACAGCGCCAGATGAACACATGCACATCATTCAGTTACATATTATGAGCATACAACCAGCAAATAAAGCAGCAGAACATCTGATCAGTTCATAATTATGACTAGTATTGGAAAAGAAAACAGAAGTAGTCAATGCTTATTTTATAAAGAACAGTAAGGGAGAAAGAGACACACACACACAGAGACACACAGAGAGAGGGAACTCGAACTCGAAAACTTTATTTGACAAGGATTGTAGTTTAGGTTCAGTCAAAACTCTTAACAACTAGTCCTTGCTAAGCTACTGATGAAACAGAGAGAGGGAGACAGAGACAGACAGACAGACACAGACAGAGGGACAGAAACTGCGTTGTAGAATTTACCATTCCGTCAACTGCACAGATATGCGCTATATCTACAGTATAAATGGTTGTCTTTTTTATTGTTGCGTTTTGTTGTTGTTCAACGGCAAGAAAAAACATCTTCTTAGTCAAGTGTTTCTTTGTTTCTGTGAACATGAAAAAGAATTATACAGCACGTAGCGCTACTTCCGTGTGTGTGCGTGCGTGCGTGCGTGCGTGCGTGTGTGTGCGTGTGTGTGTGTGTGTGTGTGTGTGTGTGTGTGTGTGTGTGTGTGTGTGTGTGTGTCTGCGTGTGCGTGTGCGTGTGTGTGTGTGTGTGTGTGCGTGTGTGCGTGTGTGTGTGTGCGTGTGTGTGTGGGCGGCGGGGGGGTGGGGGGGGGGGGGTAGGTGGGTGGAGGGGGGGGGGACGTGCTGCTTTCAAGTGGCCTTTTGTATTTTACCTCCCCTGCATATCATCACGTTGGCTTCTCTTTGTATATTAGAGAGTAGGGCTTCCCTTTGTGTCATTCACGCGTTTACTAGCGGAAGAGAGGGAGTGTGGTCTGTTATATAAGCACCGTAACACTATACAGGTAGGGCCTGAGGCACGTGGCTATTTGCGCTTCCACCTCTCTGTTTGTCTAGCTTTGTCCCACTCTGTGTCTCTTTGTCTTTTGTCTGTCGCTGCCTCTCCCTCTTTCAGTGTCTTTGAGCTCTCTCTCTCTCTCTCTCTCTCTCTCTCTCTCTCTCTCTCTCTGGCTCTGTCTGTCTGTCTCCCTCTCTCTCAGCCTCCACCTGCCTATCTGTCTCTGTCTCTCTCTGTCTCTCTCTGTATCTCACTATGATTCTCTCTGTCTCTGTCTCTCTCTGTCGATCTCTGTCTCTCTGCCTGTCTCTTTATCTCTGTGTGTCTCTCTCACTCTCTCTTTCAGGCTCTGTGTGTGTGTGTGTGTGTGTGTGTGTGTCTCTCTCTCTCTCTCTCTCTCTCTCTCTCGGACACGTGACCGGGCGTGCAACCTGCAGGGCGGACGTTGAAATTGCTGGCAACTGTTTGATCAGTTACACGCTTCAGAATGCCGGTTGCTGGACTACCAGCAGCTGCGGAGACAGCTCTGAATGTCCTGCTCGCAGACAACAACGTTTCCAGTTGGAAGGTCGTCGGAGAGGGGGACAGCACAGTTACGTCTTGCGACTCAAACCCCACGCCCAGTCTTCATCAGCAAACATGGCGGATTCGCACAACACCCAAGGCCAGTACTTCAGAAGGAAACCCCCTAGCCAGATTCGAAGGGACCAGGAAAGATCCAGGCTACGAAATGAACAGTCAACAAAAGCAGATCAGGCAGGTGGCAATAATTTTGACTTTCCCTCCTTGACGTTTTCTTCGCTGAACACTAACCTTCAAATGACAACACAGGACACCGCCACAGACAAGTGTCGGCCTGCACGCACGGAAATCACGACTGACAGTAGCAGCAAACACAACAGTGAAAATGGGTCAGACGTGTCAAACCTGCATGACTTTTGTGAACCAGAGCCGCTTCTTTTTGCGGCGTGTGATGACAGTCTGACTCATCCATCTGCTGAGTTAGATGAACGATTCATCAAAGGACGTGACGCTGGGTTCAGTGTTGACATAGTAAAAGACTATGTTGCAACTTTAACCGACAGATCCGTCCAGCGACGATTGAGAAACCCAAAACGAAATCGGTCATTTTCCAAAGTGGCACTGGACAACAGGGATGGCGAAGAGTTGATTCTGTGTGAGTCTGATGATCTCGTTTTCCAATTCGATTGTAAAGCGACAAGTGGGTGTGGCGTGCACTACTGGTTCGTTAAGCAAGAAGCCAGGAACATGCTGTCCGAGGAGTGTGCTATACTGTACAGCCTGCACAGGTGGCAGCAACTCGGCAGAGCTCAATACACGGAGGCCCGCGCACGTGCACGAGAGAAGCTACACATCTTGCGAGACCTGATCCAGTTTTACCTGGGCTGACCTGCTGACGTTCGGCGTTCAACTGTGGGGACCGCCCGTCCGTCTGTGACATTCTCGCAATACAAAAATGTGACAGTGTCACTGAAATGCTGGACTGTAAAAACTATTGCCGTGGTTTCCATGTCAATTTGCTCAACTGTTTGTTTGCATTCGGTATTGGGTTCCGTTTGGCTTGCTTAAGAGGCTTTGTAGCCTGAAGCAATAAATTCAATTGTCATTCTCTCTCTCTCTCTCTCTCTCTCTCTCTCTCTCTCTCTCTCTCTCTCTCTCTCTCTCTCTGTCAGTCTGTCTGTCTGTCAGTCAGTCTGTCTGTCTGTCTCTGTCTCTGTCCCTGTCTCTCTTTCTCTGTCTCTTTGTCTCTCTCTGTCTCTCTCCCCCCCCCCCATCTCTCCCTCTCTCACACCAGCAGCTGTTCCTGCGGCGTTCTCAGTCAATGGCGTCAGCTCAGCCTAAACATAATCGATTCGGTGATTGTGAAAGATTTATCCGGAGATGATCAGCAGTATTCGCCTGCGGCGGCCAGGCTGCAGGATCAGCACGATGTGAATGAATCAGTCGGCCAGCGGGGCCAGCGAGCTAACGGATCCAACAGTCACTATAGCTCTAAGAACAGCTAGTCCACATGTCTGAATCTGGCCATGATTGGGTGCAGCTTGCTTAGAGACTGGCGAAAATGTCACAAAACCCATCCAAGATCTAAAAGAGTGTTTTAGTGAACCGGTGATGATAACAATAATAATGGGAAATTTCTAGAGCGCCTACTCTTAGGAAGCATAAGCGTTTTTACGATGCAGAATGTAACACAAAATCAGGAGACAAGATGAATGAATAAGGAAAGAAAGAAAGAAAGAAACGCAACAATATCTCCACCCCCCAATGCGGTCTCTCCCTGTCACTCCCATTTACCCCTCTCTTAACCCCCCACACACACCCACACACACCACACACACACACACACACCACCACACAACAGCACGCACGCACCACGCACGCGCACAGCACACACACACACACACAGCGGGGCGACACACACACACACACACACACACACACACACACACACCACACACACCCACACACACCCACACCCCACCCCACACCCCACAACTCTCTCTCTCTCTCTCCTCCACACACACACACAACACACACACATACACACACACACACACACACGCACGCACTCACGCACACACGCACGCACGCTCACGCACGCGCGCACGCGCTCGCACATACACACACACACTCACACACATACACACACACGCGCACACACACACACACACACACACACACACACACACGAGCGCGCACGCACGCACACACACACGCACGCACACACACACGTACACACGCAGGCACGCACGCACACACACACGCACGCACGCACGCACGCACACACACACGCGCACGCACGCGCACGCACGCACACGCACGCACACACACACACACACACACACACACACACCACTTTCACTTATGTATGTCTGTCTCTCTCTCTCTCAAAGCGCAGGCTAAGAATGACACAGAGAACGAAGGGAAAGGGGGGGGGGGGGGGGTTCGGCGGGAAGAGAGAAAAGGAGAGTAAGGGAGGGGGAACGGGAAAGTGGGAGAGAAATCCTGGAGGGTACGATTACGAAACAGGGTCACACCGCGGGGGTCACATGGTAACGTGCTTTACATTGTAAGGGAGAGAACCTCGCACTCCCACAATCATACAACAGCAGACGACACAAGTTGTAGTTGAGCCGCGCACCAATCTGCTGTCTTCAAAATAATTCCACTGAATAAACACGTTTCCGAAGAAACATCGGAAGATTGTAACTCGTACCATTATCGTGAGTTTTCGGAGTTTGTTCGGTTTGCAATCGAAAAACTTGACGTTTCTTTTCTGATGTCTGTTCGGCTGTAGGCCTGCTATGCACTGCGGTAGCGTTGCGGCCGCTCTCTCTCTCTCTCTCTCTCTCTCTCTCTCTCTCTCTCTCTCTCTCTCTCTCTCTCTCTCTCGCTCTCTCTCAGGTGTAGCAATCGTCCCGACATTACGGAGCCTCGGGGCCAGCTACGAGCAGGACCAGTGCGGGACAACCAGGTACCAGGCTGATCTGCCGGTGGACCCAAAGAAAATAACCATTGGCCGCCAAATTTTACGGCAATCCACATATTTTAAATCTTAAAAGTTTCGAACAGCAAACACACACATCGTCCTGCGATTGCCCCGTGTGGATGACAAAACATTAAAATCCAGTCAGTAAATAACCGGTTTTCCCCGTTTTGTGTGCTGTTACTGGTATTCTGCACAAGAAGCAAGCAATAGCAGCCGAGAACAACAGAAAGACTGGAAATGTTTCGAAGAAACGCCTTTAAGTCAGAGCACACCACTTTATGTATGTGTGACGGTACACTTAGCATATAGCAACTGTTAGACATCACAACACCTGACCAATTATTTTAAAAAGTATCATTATGGCCCTAGTAAAACCTGTTGGAAGAATAATGCATGCGTGCAATCATACACACTCGCTCCATTGTATGCTTGTTCGTGTGTACACGTTGAACTGTTCAAACTCCAAAACTCCAAAACATGCAGGGATCTTCGAATCTGTTCTTTCTCTTTCTTGTTTTGTTTTGTTGTTTGTTTGTGTGTGTGTGTGTGTGTGTGTGTGTGTGTGTGTGTGTGTGTGTGTGTGTGTGTTGTGTGTGTGTGTGTGTGGGGGGGGGGGGGGGTGCGCGTGCGCATGCGCGCCCGCACGTGTTATTGTCAAGTTGTTGTTGTTGCTGCTGCTTTCAGGTGTGAAAAATGAGGTAAAGGCAGTAGACAGGCCGGACTTTATAAGCCCAAAGATTACCACACCGACACCGACATATTCTCCGAAGCATACACCATTCCCCTCCAGTAGATACAGAACTAGTCCGGTCAGTGAGTTTATCAGATGTAAATCAGCGGGGAGCAGCCTCGGTGTTAGTGTGACCTGCTGCCCTGCACTCGCCTTGCACTGCTCATGCAGTTTCTCTGTGACCTGGTGGCTGCTCATGCACTTTCTCTGTGACCTGCTGGCTGCTCATGCACTTTCTCTGTGACCTGCTGGCTGCTCATGCACTTTCTCTGTGACCTGCTGGCTGCTCATGCACTTTCTCTGTGACCTGCTCGCTGCTCATGCACTTTCTCTGTGACCTGCTCGCTGCTCATGTACTTTTTCTGTGACCTGCTCGCTGCTCATGCACTTTCTCTGTGACCTGCTCGCTGCTCATGCACTTTTTCTGTGACCTGCTCGCTGTTCATGCACTTTTTCTGTGACCTGCTCGCTGCTCATGCACTTTTTCTGTGACCTGCTCGCTGTTCATGCACTTTCTCTGTGACCTGCTCGCTGCTCATGCACTTTTTCTGTGACCTGTTCGCTGTTCGTGCATTTTCTCTGTGACCTGCTCGCTGCTCGTGCATTTCTCTGTGACCTGCTCGCTGCACTTTCTCTGTGACCTGCTCGCTGCTCGTGCACTTTCTCTGTGACCTGCTGCCCTGCCCTTGCCTCGCGCTGAACGTGCAGTTTCTTTGTGACCTGCTGCCCTGCCCTTGCCTCGCGCTGAACGTGCAGTTTCTCTGTGACCTGCTGCCCTGCCCTTGTTTCGCGCTGAACGTGCAGTTTCTCTTTCTCTGTGATATGCTGCCCTGCACTTGCATTGCTCATGCAGTTTCTCTTGACCTGATGCCCTGCACTTGCTTTGCACTGCTCGTGCAGTTTCTCTGTGACCTGCACTTGCGTCGCGCTGCTCGTGCAATTTCTCTGTGACCTGCTGCCCTGCACTTGTATTGCGCTGCTCGTGCAGTTTCTCTGTGACCTGCTTGCTGCCATTGTCTTGCACTGCTCGTGCAGTTTTTCTGTGACCTGCTGCCCTGCCCTTGTCTTGCGCTGCTCGTGCAGTTTCTCTGCGACCTGCTTGCTGCCCTTGTCTTGCGCTGCTCGTGCAGTTTCTCTGTGACCTGCACCTGCCTCGCGCTGCTCGTGCAGTTTCTCAGTCTGTGACCTGCTGCCCTGCACTTGTCTTGCATTGCTCATGCAGTTCTCTGTTGTCTCTGCGTGCTGCACAGTGGTAGCCCTCTTCAAACTGCTAGCATGCATGTAAGCTGCGATAACTGAGGCCCTGCACATTTTTTTTTCTCCCCCATTTTTTAACATATATTTCTGTTGGTGCAAAAGTCTGTGAAAAGATTTTAAATAAAAAAGGAAGAAGAAGAAGAAGTCCTGCTCAGATTGTATTTCTCGTCTCCGCAGAATGCACACAGCGCGTAGGCTACAGTTATTGTTTTGCGGCTTCTTCGTAGAAAGTGCGATACTCGGTAAATTTACTACAAATAATCATTTACATTTGTGTAAATACTGAGGTGTGCTTGTTGTTGACTGTTTTTGACGAGACTGCGTTTGCGTTTGCTGATTAACCGTGCTAATTGTTTCTAGAACTGTGATCCAGCTGAGACTTGTGGTTTAGTGACCTGCGTTTTGAACAAGTGTAAAATAATTGTGAGTGTGTGATTTTTCGTCCTGAGGTGACCTTCTGAGGTTGACGGGATGTTAAACTTCTAGTTACCTGCCTTCCTTCCTACTTACCTACCTACATACCTAACCAACAACTAATGACGAACTAACTAAGAATTAACTACCCAAACTGACAACCATCCAGCAAACCAACCAACTAACCAATCATCTAACTAACTAACTAACTAATTAACTAACTAACTAACCAATCAACCAACCAACCAACCAACCAACCAACCAAACAAACAAACAACCAGCCAACCAACCAACCAACCAACTAACTAACTAACTAGCTAACTAACTAACTAACTAACCCACCAACCAACAAACAAACCAACCAACCAACTAACCAACTAACCCACCAACCAACAAACCAACCAACCAACAAACGGAACCTGCCAGAGCAATAAGGCAGTGATGGAGCCCAACAACAACTAATGACTGAGTAAGAATTAACTGACCAAACAACCATCCAACAAACCAATGAACTAACCAATCAACTACCTACCTACCTACCTAACTAACTAACTAACGGAACCTGCCAGAGCAGTAAGGCAGTGATGGAGCCCAGTTTCCAACCATCATTAATTTGCGGAGCCCTCAGTGACGAACAGAGGCAGCAGCGCAGCAGCCGGTACCTGCAGGACCGCACGCACCAGGAACTACCTCCGCAATGATGTCACCGGATGTTACAGCGCTCGACCAATCAGGATGGGCGAGTGCCAAGGCACGTGCGGCTCGCGCAGAGGGAGGTGCTGTCAGCCATGGATGGAGCGCTTTCGGCACAACCTCCTGTTTGCCTCATGGCGGAACGGTACCGGCTACGAGAAAGTCACCAAGGCCGGAGTCGGGCGCTGTCAGTCGCTGTGTTCGCTGTCCCGCCTGAGGAGGAATCGCGTTTTGAACAACTGGTATGCTTCGCGGAACGGCGCCCGCTACAGTAAAGTCACAGCCAGGCTGCAGCCAGGTATTGACATGCTCGCTGTCGCGCCCAAGGGCTTGGCTTGCAACGTTTGAACGATTCTCACTATGGGACTGCCAGCAACTGAAAGTTCGAGTCGCCGGGTGGTCACTACGTCACTCCAGCCTGAGAGCAGATATGAAGTGCTTGTCAAGCGCCGGAATTGTTCATTCTTAACAGACTCTAGAAGGGTCTACATCTTCGAGTTTTATTCGTTGTACTTGTGAGGGATGGGAAATCTGCAACCTCACCTGAAGAATTAGCCTTCACGGGTTGCACCTTTTATGTGACAGGAGACTATAAGAGAAACTGACAACGACTGCAAGAGAAAAGGTGGAATGAGCGATTTTAGATGGGACAGTAGATTATAAAATTGTGTATGTGTGTGTGTGTGTGTGTGTGTGTGTGTGTGTGTGTGTGTGTGTGTGTGTGTGTGTGCATGTGTGTGTGTGTGCGTGTGTGTGTGTGTGCGTGTGTGTGTGCGTGCGTGCGTGCGTGCGTGCGTGTGTGTGTGTGTGTGTGTGTGTGTGTGTGTGCGTGCGTGCGTGCGTGCGTGCGTGTGTGTGTGTGTGTGTTTGTTCCAATCATCGATGTAAAGCTGACAAATAAAAACACGTCGATTGATTGCTTTAAAGAACACTTTTTATTCGATTTTGCGAACAATCTCACATGCCGACTACAGCCACTGTACAACATTTTGGGGTAGCTTCCCACATGAGTCACGATCAGTAGACAAATCGAATGGAACAAACACGTCTCGAGTCCATAGATGCCAACCAGCCGTCCACACCAAAGAACCTTTGGTCGCACATAAAACAACAAAAAGGCTCAAGAAGAAATGGAAGAGGAATTGAAGACAAACCCACTCTGTTGCAGAGAAGCCGCGAAGAACGTGCTTCCTTCAGGTAAGAATTAAGGGTGCATGAAGCGCTTGGTATACTTATACGTAGTTATACGAATTCATATAGGCTTTTCAGTTGATGCTTCACCCTGCCATAACTGTCATGGAGAACTGGGCGTCAAAAAGCAAATCAAATTGCTTTCTTTTTAGTTGATACAGTGTCATGGTTGGTTGATTTCGCTATTAACGTTGCTAAATAAAACAGCTCAACCAAAAGCAGATAAGTATCCTACATCTCAAGTTATTATTCACCGTTTCACTAATGATCAAGTGTTGTTTTGTACCTTGAAAAAGAGGCTAATTAACACGAAAATGTGCGCGTTGTGTTTTGTCATAATAAATAACGTTCTTTTAAAACAAATTATGTGTTCGGATCTCTAACGTTGCAAGTGAAGCTGGATCTCAAATAAGACTTGCAGTTACTTCTTCGTCGTGTGTTCTCTTTCTTCTGTCAGGAGTTGCATCTACTTCTTCTTGCCAAAGGGGACCCCCTGGTCGTAGGGGTAGGCAGAGTCGTCGAGGTTGACCAGAACGGCCTGCGCCTTCTCCTCGGCGCATTTCAACTCATCCGACTCAGACTGCAGCTGCTGCAGAGTTGTCTGGAAGTGCTGGTCTGAAATCAGATCAGTTTAGGTCAGTAAAACTGGGAGCTATATCTACAAAACCAATTACTAGTTCATCAGTTAACACTTTGTTAGCACGGAATGCCATGACGGGCTATAAGTCGTGGAAGATTATTTTACTTAGTATGGATCTACTTATTAGCCTGTCCTTGCATGTTCTAAATGTAGATTACATCCTGCAATGAACACATTGTGTGTGTGTGTGTGTGTGTGTGTGTGTGTGTGTGTGTGTGTGTGTGTGTGTGTGTGTGTGTGTGTGTGTGTGTGTGTGTTTAGTTACGAGGGTATTTCAATCTTGGATGAGACCTCCTTTAAATTCTCTGCAAAATCAACCAAAGTATACATAAATTGGTATAATCTAAAACAGAAAAAGTCTAGCGTATTTGTATGGAAAAAGCAGTCACAAGAAGAAGAACAAGGGAACAAAGTTTGCGCGAGATGGCTCGATCCCCTTATCTTGACACCCCAGCCAAAGAGGGAGAGAGGTAATTAACGTATTCAACCGCCATCCTCCAGATGTGGGAATATTAATTTTGCCACCCAAGGCATCCGGATGCTGTGGTAATTCGTGATGAAACCTGGCTATATTATTTTGAACCTATGAGAAAAGTAATGAACAAAAGGTGGGTACCAAAAGTTGGGGACGAGTCCTAAAATAGTACGATGCCGCTTCGAGAAAGGGAGGCACTTTGCACATTTTGGTTTTACCCAGAGGGCATTGTTCTACAGAACCCACGCAAGGCAGGAAAAAGGACCCAGAGTCAAAACGGCAAAGACCTTGTTCTTTTAGAACTGAGCTAATACTACCGAAAAGAATGCTTGACCAATGCTCAAACATGTATGGAATCAAATTTCTTCGTAAAACAAAAACAAAAAACAAACAAAACAAAACAAAACAACCTGCAAGACTACATCTAAGAGGAAAACTTTCAGATTCTGAAACACTCATTATCCGGAACTCGCACCGTGTCACTTTTCCCTTTTTGCACGTTTAATGACCTCTCAGGACGCAAATTCAACTCCCGTTCAACCTTCGGGTCGGCATTTTTCTAGTGCCTGGAGCACATCCTAACAGAGGACTATAAACATGTATTGGAACACTGGGCACAAAGGCGTCGCTAATAAGCCTTATGGTTTCTGTGGACGTTAAGCACCATGTTTACTTTACTTTGGGCACAAAGACTATACGGAAGTGTGTCGCTGATCGGGAAGCTTATTCTTTAAAAGACGCAAGCAAAAGAATTCCATTTAAACAAAGTGAGTGATAGGTACTTTAAATCGATGGTCTCATTCATTCCTGAAACACCCTCGTATTGCTCAGCAAATGACATACCATTGTTGGAAGAGCACGGCTCATAGGGGGGGGAAAGTCCGGGGTGTAGTTGTAGTCAGTAGCACTCGGGTAGTCTACATCTGTGACCGCTGTAGGGCCGTAGTAGTTGTAGTCAGAAAGGAATGGATCCCAAGGCGTGTAACTCGAGTAGTCGCTGTAGCTGTAGTAGTCGCTGGCCCAATTGTCGGTGTAGTAGTTACTGTCCTAATAAAAGCAATGTAAGAATTATCTACAACAAATTAATTAATTAACCCTGCCAGCTTACTCCGCTGGCCACTATCACCCTGTTGTACTCCAATCATAAAACAGAGTTTTGCCCTTGATATAGCAACAACAGCAATAATAATAATAACATGACAACAACAAAAAACTTAAATTGTCATCACCATTCTCATACCAATATAAACGATAATTATAATCCAAATATGATTAAGACGATAATGATTATAATTTGCCTACCTTTGCAAATCCCAGTGCCCCATGCCTACTTTTGCTGATCCCAGTGCCCCATGTCTACCTTTGCAAATCCCAGTGCCCCATGCCTACCTTAGCAAATCGCAATGCCCCATACCTACCTTTGCAAATCCCAATGCCCCATACCTACCTTTGCAAATCCCAGTGCCCCATGCCTACTTTTGCTGATCCCAGTGCCCCATGCCTACCGTAGAAAATCCCGGTGCCCCATGCCTACCGTAGCAAATCCCAGTGCCCCATGCCTACTTTTGCTGATCCCAGTGCCCCATGCCTACTTTTGCTGATCCCAGTGCCCCATACCTACCTTTGCAAATCCCAGTGCCCCATGCCTACTTTTGCTGATCCCAGTGCCCCATGCCTACCGTAGCAAATCCCAGTGCCCCATGCCTACCGTAGCAAATCCCAGTGCCCCATGCCTACTTTTGCTGATCCCAGTGCCCCATGCCTACTTTTGCTGATCCCAGTGCCCCATGCCTACCGTAGCAAATCCCAGTGCCCCATGCCTACCGTAGCAAATCCCAGTGCCCCATGCCTACTTTTGCTGATCCCAGTGCCCCATGCCTACTTTTGCTGATCCCAGTGCCCCATGCCTACCGTAGCAAATCCCAGTGCCCCATGCCTACCTTTGCAAATCCCAGTGCCCCATGCCTACTTT
>JABMCL010000087.1:42500-50000 GCA_018857735.1 Alviniconcha marisindica | reverse complement strand
AGATTCACAGACACAAACACAGACACATACAGACAGACAGACATACTGACAGACAGACAGACATACTGACAGACAGACAGACACCACACACACACACACACACACACACACACACACACACACACACACACACACACACACACACACACATACCTAGTATCTATTTGTGATAGTATCACCTAAAAGCAGCAAAATATCCACACACACGCACGCACGCACGCACGCACGCACGCACGCACGCACGCACGCACGCACGCACACACACACACACACACACACACACACACACACACACACACACACACACATACAAGAAGCAAGCAAATCCCAAAACCAATACATAGCGAGAGGCAAACCGAATGGAATAGACCAGTTACAGACAGAGAGAATTCAGTGCATCACAACACACAGACAAAATTCAGTGCATCACAACACACAGACAGAATTCAGTGCACCACCACAGCACACAGACAGAATTCAGTGCACCACAGCACACAGACAGAATTCAGTGAACCACATAAGACAGACAGAATTCAGTGAACCACAGTAGACAGACAGCATTCAGTGCACCACCACAGTAGACAGACAGAATTCAGTGCACCACCACAGCACACAGACAAAATTCAGTGCACCACCACAGCACACAGACAGAATTCAGTGCACCACAACACACAGACAGAATTCAGTGCACCACTACAGACAGACAGACAGAATTCAGTGCACCACAGCACACAGACAGAATTCAGTGCACCACAGTACAGACAGAATTCAGTACACTACAGCACACAGACAGAATTCAGTGCACCACACCACACAGACAAAATTCAGTACACTACAGCACACAGACAGAATTCAGTGCACCACACCACACAGACAGAATTCAGTGCACCACATAAGACAGACATAATTCAGTGAACCACAGTAGACAGACAGCATTCAGTGCACCACCACAGCCCACAGACAGAATTCAGTGCACCACAGTAGACAGACAGAATTCAGTGCACCACTACAGCACACAGACAGAATTCAGAGCACCGCAGCACACAGACAGAATTCAGTGCACCGGTCACCACAGCAGACAGACAGAATTCAATGCATCACAGCAGACAGACAGAATTCAGTGCACCACCACAGCACACAGACAGAATTCAGTGCACCACCACAGCACACAGACAGAATTCAGTGCACCACAGCATACAGACAGAATTCAGTGCACCACAGCACACAGACAGAACTCACTGCACCACAGCAGACAGACAGAATTCAGTGCACCACAGCAAACAGACAGAATTCAGTGCACCACAGAACACAGACAGAATTCAGTGCACCATAGCAAACAGACAGAATTCAGTGCACAACAGAACACAGACAGAATTCAGTGTTCCACAGAACACAGTCAGAATTCAGTGCATCACAGCAGACAGACATAATTCAGTGCACCACAGCACACAGACAGAATTATGTGCACCACCACAGTACACAGACAGAATTCAGTGCACCACCACAGCACACAGACAGAATTATGTGCACCACCACAGCACACAGACATAATTTAGTGCACCACATCACACAGACAGAATTCAGTGCACCACAGCAGCAGTCAGCACTGACCAGCCCGTGCTGCTTGATGCTGGTCATGGCGTCCAGAGTCCCCCGGTACCTGAACCCTGCCTCCTGCGTCTGCATCTGCACCTGTCCATGGCAAAACCCGGGTGTCAACAGTCTGTCCAATGAATAATAAGGGTGGATGTATCACATACGTCAATAGTAAGTCCAGGTGTAAATACGCGTCAACAGTACATGGGAGGGGGTGGGTGGGTCTACATGTGTCAACAGTGTGGCCACGTGTGCGTAAGTGTCAACAGAGTTGCCAGGTGTAGCCGAACGTCAGTAGAGTGGCCACGTGTGTGTAAGAGTTAATAGTGTTGCCAGGTGTACGCAAGCCTCAGTAGTGTTTCCAGGTCAGTGTAAGAGTCAACAGTGTTGCCAGGTGTAAGCCAAGATTACAAATACAAAGATGTTTTTTATTTATAATCACTGATGTAAGCAAGCATCAGTAGTGTTGCCAGGTCAGTGTAAGTGTCAACAGTGTTGCCAGATGTGAGCCAACATCAACAGTGTGACCACGTGTGTGCAAGTGTCAACAGTGTTGCCAGGTGTAATCAGACATCAACAGTCTGGCCTCGTGTGTGTAAGTGTCAACAGTGTTGCCAGGTGTAATCAAACATCAACAGTGTGACCGCGTGTATGTATGTGTCAACAGTGTTGCCACGTATAATCAAACGTCAACAGTGCGACCACGTGTGTGTAAGTGTCAACAGTGTTGCCGGGTGTAATCAAACATCAACAGTGTGACCACGTGTGTGTAAGTGTCAACAGTGTTGCCGGGTGTAATCAAACATCAACAGTGCGACCACGTGTGCGTAAGTGTCAACAGTGTTGCCGAGTGTAATCAAACATCAACAGTGTGACCACGTGTGTAAGTGTCAACAGTGTTTCAAGGTGTAATCAAATATCAACAGTCTGACCACGTGTGTGTAAGTGTCAACAGTGTTGCCGGGTGTAATCAAAAATCAACAGTGTGACCACATGTGTGTAAGTGTCAATAGTGTTTCAAGGTGTAATGAAACATCAACAGTGGGACCACGTGTGTGTAAGTGTCAACAGTGTTGCCATGTGTACGTAAGCATCAACAGTGTTGGCAGGTGTGTGTAAGTATCAAGGTGTAAGCAAGCATTAAAAAAATGTGGGCGCGTGCACACATCTCACATGTTTGACCAGTGAGCAGGGAGGATTATGCATAAAGATGTCAACAGTTTGTCCAGCGAACGAGGTGAGCCGGTTTAGCCTAGCGGTGAGACGTTAGGCTGGTAGTGGTAAGCAGAAGGACACTGGTTCGATTCCGCTTCGGCTCTCCTTTCTCTTCAAAAATTGTGCTTTTTGGACAGTGTCTTCGTAACTTCGCCTTTTTTGCCTTTATTGTTCTGTTAACTTTACACCTGTGTGCAGGCCCCACCGTCTGCTTGTGCAGTAACTTAATTTACACCTGTCTGCATACCCCACCGTCTGCCTGTCCAATAATTTTACACCTGTCTGCAGGCCCCACCGTCTGCCTGTCTACTAACTTAATTTACACCTGTCTGCAGGCCCCACCGTCTGCCTGTCTACTAACTTAATTTACACCTGTCTGCAGGCCCCACCGTCTGCCTGTCCAATAATTTTACACCTGTCTGCAGGCCCCACTGTCTGCCTGTCCAGTAACTTTACACCTGTCTGTAGGCTCCACTGTCTGCCTGTCCAATAACTTAATTTACACTTCTCTGCAGGCCCCACCGTCTACCTGTCCAATAACTTAATTTACACTTGTCTGCAGCCCCCCCCCCCGACCCCACCGCCCTGTCCAATAACTTTACACTGTCTGCAGGCCCCACCGCCTGCCTGTCCAATAACTTTACACATGTCTGCAGGCCCCACCGTCTGCCTGTCCAATAACTTTACACATGTCTGCAGGCCCCACCGCCTGCCTGTCCAATAACTTTACACATGTCTGCAGGCCCCACCGTCTGCCTGTCCAATAACTTTACACATGTCTGCAGGCCCCACCGCCTGCCTGTCCAATAACTTTACACATGTCTGCAGGCCCCACCGCCTGCCTGTCCAATATCTTTACACATGTCTGCAGGCCCCACCGCCTGCCTGTCCAATAACTTTACACATGTCTGCAGGCCCCACCGTCTGCCTGTCCAATAACTTTACACATGTCTGCAGGCCTCACCGCCTGCCTGTCCAATAACTTTACACATGTCTGCAGGCCCCACCGTCTGCCTGTCCAATAACTTTACACCTGCATACAGGCCCCACCGTCTACCTGTCCAGTAACTTAGTTTACACCTAACTGTGCAGGCCCCATTGTCAGCCTCTCCAGTATCGTAATTTACACCTGTCTGCTGGCCTCACCGACTGCCTGTCCAGTGACTTTACACCTGTCTGCTGGCCTCACCGACTGCCTGTCCAGTGACTTTACACCTGTCTGCTGGCCCCACCGACTGCCTGTCCAGTGACTTTACACCTGTCTGCTGGCCCCACCGATTGCCTGTCCAGTGACTTTACACCTGTCTGCAGGCCCCAGCTGTCTTTCCTTTCTCCGTTCCGATGTATCCATTTTTTTTATGTGGATGGGGTCGCTGACAGCTGTGGACTAGCTGTGCTTACCTTAGTTGTGTCGAAAGGGTGTCCAACGACCATTCCTGAGATACCTGCAGAACAGAGGTTTCAACAAGTGCCGCCATTTTAAAGCACTCTCAATCTCTGTTTACTTCCATGGAAGAAATGGTCAGTATAAAAGGACAATAAAGAACCTAAAACAATTAATACGCATTATTGTTTCCAAAGTTATTCTCATCTGTCTGTCTTTTCGCCTCTGCGTGTGTGTGTGTGTGCGTGCGTGCGTGCGTGCGTGCGTGCGTGCGTGCGTGCGTGCATGCGTGCGTGCGTGTGTGTGTGTTTCTGCCTCTGCCACTGTTTCTGTCTCTCTGTCTCTGTCTGTCTGTCTGTCTGTCTGTCTGTGTCTGTCTGTCTGTCTGTCTGTCTGTCTCTGTCTCTGTCTCTGTCTCTCTCTCTCTCTCTCTCTCTCTCTCTCTCTCTCTCTCTCTCTCTCTCTCTCTCTCTCTCTGTGACTGAACCTAAACTACAATCCTTGTAAAATAAAGTTTTCGAGTTCGAGTTCTCTCTCTCTCTCTCTCCCTCTGTGTGTGCTGTGCTGCGTGCGTGCGTGGTGTGCGTGCGTGCGTGCGTGCTGTGCTGTGCGTGCGTGCTTGTGCTGACTGTGCGTGTCGGTTGGTGTTGTTGTGTGTTTGTGTGTGTGTGTGTGTGTGGTGTGTGTGTGTGTGTGTTGTGATATATATGAGATGAGAGAGAGAGGGATGATGGATGAGGAGAGAGAGAGGAGAGAGAGAGAGAGAGAGAGAGAGAGAGAGAGAGAGAGAGACAGAGAGAGAGAGAGAGAGAGAGAGAGAGAGAGAGAGAGAGAGAGAGAGAGAGAGAGAGAGAGAGAGATCATTAATTCACTGCCATCGGATTATATTATTCGTCACACTGCATCAGTAATTGAGTACGTCTTGTAGCCTACTGCTGTCCAGAAGACCAAGTAGCTCGGTCGACTAGTATCCGAAACTAGTAACATCATTTTAGTGGTTTCTTTTCTTTGAATCCCCTCTCCCTACCCTCTCCCCGTCTGGCAGGAAAGTGTAAAGTGCATTTGAAGGTATTCATTAGCATGCAACGGTTCAGGCATCTCTCATAAGGGACACAGAGGTAACCTTTTCTCAAGGTTTTAGTCATAGTCGGCTGTCGGTAATTGACCATTCGTGAAACAGTTAGTGAAACTAAGACTTGGAGAAAATAAGTGAAAGCTAGGTAGAGCAGATTTTGTTGCAGAGTGTAGTAATTATCGGTCTGTTTGATACTTGAAAAAGTATTTCCACTCACCATTTGCGCGTGTTTTGTATTGTCTAATTAAAATGAATGTTCTCTTTGCTGTTTTGATATTTTCAGAATTTGAAGGTGCGTAATCTGGTCACACACACACACACACACACACACACACACACACACACACACACACACACACACACACACACACACACACACACACACACACACACAGCGAGAGAGGGACTAGGGGGCGTAATGTTAATTAACTGTAATTACAATGTTTGACTAATTTAGTAAATTTGATGGCAGATCTGGGTTCCCGATTGGAATTTTATGAGATGAAGCACACATACAATATGTCTTTTATTATCGAACTTGTCATCATCATCATCAACATCATCATCATCATTACCATCATCATCATAGTTATCGTCGTCGTCGTTGTTAAGCCCATTCATTCCATCCAACTCATTCAGCAAGTCACGCGGCCAGACACCACAGACAGATCGTCGTATAGTAGGTGGTGTTGCGGTGAGGATATCTCGACTGATAACCTTCATAGCGAACGTAACGGCCTTGATAATACAAACAGTAGTATCAGCATGCAGTAGCCTAGCTATCATGACTTTTACTTGCTGTCACATGTGTGTGTGCGTGCGTGCGTGCGTGCGTGCGTGCGTGCGTGCGTGCGTGCGTGCGTGCGTGTGTGTGTGTGTGTGTGTGTGTGTGTGTGTGTGTGTGTGTGGTGTGTGTGTGTGTGTGTGTGTGTGTGTGTGCGTAAGAGTGAGGAGAGACAGACAGACAGACAGACAGACAAACAGACAGACAGAGACAGACAGACAGACAGACAGACAGAGAACTCGACCTCGAAAATTTTAATACTCAAGGATTGGGACCTATCTGACAGCTAGTCCTTGGTATACTATAAACACAAATAAACACGACAATTCCACAGACGAATATTATAAGCACGATTAAGCAATTGATTAATGCGGAGAGAGAGAGAGAGAGAGAGAGAGAGAGAGAGAGAGAGAGAGAGAGAGAGAGAGAGAGAGAGAGAGAGAGAGAGAGAGAGAGAGACACACACACACAGACAGACAGACAGACAGACAGACAGACACAGACAGACAGACAGAGAGAGAGAGAGAGAAGAAGAGCAGAAGAAGAGAGAGAGAGAGAGAGAGAGAGAGAGAGAGAGAGAGAGAGAGAGAGAGAGAGAGAGAGAGAGAGAGAGAGAGAGAGAGAGAGAGAGAGACTCGTTGTTATAACAGTGAGTGTTTAACCAATGTATCACATACAGCAGCCACGCGCTTAGCCGTGAGTAAAATAGGAATCGATAGTGGCTTAATTACCTCCCACTGCGCCTGCGAGAAAGTCCCTTAACCAGTTGGTAGAACCGTGTGCTTCCATCTTAACTCGATATCCGCTGCCAACAGCCAGCTAGACCACACAACTGCACAACCACCAGCCAGACAACGGCACAACCACCAGCCAGACAACTGCACAATCACCAGGAGTCTGTGTGACCCTGCATCAAGAACATGAGTGATACAACTGTTATCAGAGCATGAAGATAGAGAGACGTAGCACGGCTTCGTCGCAACAATGATTCGACAGTAGAGCAAAAAGTGGGACGTGATGTGTCGACGTAGCTACAGCTGACGTGACGTAACTGACAGTATGGGCACAGTTATGGCTGGCTATACTGGGTCCAACGACTCGATCAACACACTTGTAAGTGAACCGGGGCGTGACGGTCGGGTACAGAAAGGGACTCTAGCCTGAGGCTAGTTGACCTAGCTCCCACTTCCACTGCGTTACCATTCGCCTAATTTGTTTTCCCTAGGGATTTTCACTGCTGTGTGTGTGTGTGTGTGTGTGTGTGTGTGTGTGTGCGTGCGTGCGTGCGTGCGTGCGTGCGTGCGTGCGTGCGTGCGTGTGTATGGGGGGAGGTGTTTATGAGTGTGTGTGCGTGTGAGCTATATGTGTGTGTGTGTGTGTGTGTGTGTGTGTGTGTGTGTGTGTGTGTGTGTGTGTGTGTGTGTGTGTGTGTGTGTGTGTGTGAGA
>JABMCL010000087.1:25000-32500 GCA_018857735.1 Alviniconcha marisindica | reverse complement strand
GTCATTGACTTAAGCTATTGGTACTTGACGCTTATCTCATGCAGGACTGTACGATTGTCATTGACTTAAGCTACGAGTACTTGACGCTTATCTCATGCAGGACTGCGATTATCATTGACTTAAGCCTGTAGTACTGTGACGCTTATCTCATGCAGAACTGTACGGTTATCATTGACCTAGGCTAGTAGCACTGTGATGCTTATTTCATGTAGGACTGTACGATTATCATTGACTTAAGCCTGTAGTACTGTGACGCTTATTTCATGCAGGACTGTACGATTATCATAGACATGAGCCATTAGTACTGTGACGCTCACCTCATGCAGGACTGTACGATTACCATAGACATGAGCCATTAGTACTGTGACGCTCACCTCATGCAGGACTGTACGATTGTCATTGACATGAACCAGACCCGTCCTGTTCAGTGAACTATGACTGTCACTGACTTAGGCAAGTGACGCCGTGGTGTTACAGGTTTCGCGGGTGAGCAGTGGGGAGACAGCGGTTATTTCCAGTCCCCCAACTACCCCAACAGCTACCCTGCCAACTATGACGGTGTCTACGTCGCTCATCTCAGCAGTCCCGGAGTTCAGACGGTAAGGCTCTGGAAGGAGAAGTGCAAATCACGAATCTTGATTAGTGAAGATGTCTAAAAGAGAATAGCGTACGAAAACATGACTACTATGTGATTTTCTTGCAGGAGGAAGAGAAGAGAAGAAGAAGAAGAAGAAGAAGAAGAAGAAGAAGAAGAAGAAGAAGAAGAAGAAGAAGAACAACAACAACAACAACAACAACAACAACAACGACAACAACAACAACAACAACGACAACAACAACAATAACAACAACAGCAACAACAATGACGATGGCAAAGGCAACGACAACGACAACGACAAAAACAAAACAAAACAAACAAACAAACAAAACCACACAACAAAAATGAAAACTCACGCCTGTCATTCGAACAGTACGTGGCAATAACAATTATATCCACATGAAACGATGGCTAATTATCCAGAACTTACTCGAAATCAGAATGAATGTATCAGAAGTACTCCTTTTGGATATTCTGCTGGTGTTCTGCATCAGACTAGCTGGCTATTTGAATCTTCACGAACTAGTGTTGTGTACTTTTTCACGTTTGTGTAATTTGCAAACACGACAAGAGTAACAATGCAATTTTTTCAGGTTTGTGTAAATTACAGATACGGCATAGACTACCGAAGCAATTCTGTCTGATTGACTTTCTGGTATTGTGTGCTGTTTGGGGTTCATGTAACGTATAAACACCACATAGAGCATCAAAGTAAACGTCTGTTTCATTACTCGAAGTTTTGCTCCGTTTGAAGTTCTTTCCACAGTTACACATACACATACGCTCACACCTTCAATCGCCTGGAGGAGAGAAGCATAGGCAGAGGAAACGCTCGACGATCTTCTTTGGAAGGACGAGAGAGCAAGGCCATCGTTGATCAGATGAACTCTGGAACTGTTTCAAAGGCAACGTTAGGGGAAACTTCTCAGAGACGGGGAGGAGCGCATATGTTTTTTTCCGAACGTATACATACCACCTTGAACTAAACTGAACTGCTCATCCTAAAATCTTATAGAGAAGAACACCACAGCTTACATACACATACACATGCACCACAGGGTATGAAAGAAACTCTGTTTGACTACTCTGTTCTGTTTCAGGTTCGTGAATATAACTACAGCCCTGAATTTTGTTCTGTTTCAAGTTCGTGTAAATTACAACTACAGCCTTGAATGTTTTGTTTGTTTCGGGTTCGTGTAAATTACAACACAGCCCTGAATTTCGTTCTGTTTCAGGTTCATGTAGATTACCACTACAGCCCTGAATTTCGTTCTGTTTCAGGTTCGTGTAAATTATAACTACAGCATAGAGTACCAAAGCAGCTGTCTCTTTGACTACCTGCAGTACGGCGATGGCCAGCGGGTGTGTGGGCAGTCTGCAGGCTCCATCGACAGTGAGAATTAATACTTTAGTCTTCTAGTATTTCTTTGTACACTAGTTACTGTAAGGTTTTGTCACAAATACATTGTAAAGTATGTACATACTCAAGTATGTCAACGTGTTGGTGAAATTGCCAAGACAGAAAATCGAGTTGGTTGAGCTCAAGAAAAAAGTATTCAAAGAGAGAGAGAGAGAGATTGATTGATTATTGTTGAACTTTATTTCTAAACGGTGGGTTTGGGACAAACCGCCCCTTTCTTGCCGGCCAGTCTCAAAAACCCCGCTTCAATTTAAATTTATTACAGAATTTAGAAAAACAGTCAGAAAAAATTAACAATTAAAATAAATATAAAAAAAAAACCCAAAAAATTTAAAAAACAGCTTTTCAAAATTGAAAAAATAGCAGTGAAAAACAACTGGAAAAAAATTTAAAAAATTTAAACACAACACCACACACACACCAAAACACACCACACACACACAACACACCCCACACACAACACACACACACACACAACATAAAAAATAAAACTGGGTAATTTACAGAGAGAGCAGGGAAGGGGGGGGGATAAAAAAATTAAAAGAAAAACACAATTCAACAAGGAAAAAAGGGAAAGGATACTAAATTAGACATAAATTAAAAAAAACAAAAAAAACAAAAAACAAAACAACAAAAAATCCCCACACACCCCAAAAAAAAAAAATCAAATTAATAAGTAAAAGATATAGAAAGGAAATTACTATACACCATTCATGTATATACACGACAACCCCCATTTTACACCCCACCCCCACACACGCCGCGCCCGCGGGCTCACCCCCCACATACACAAATCTGGAAATTGATGTTATGTTTCCCCCCCCCCCAAAATACCCAAAAAAAAAACAGGGGCGCTAAAACCCTACCCGCTAATACTATAAAAGAAATTGGAAAGATAAAAGGGATTTTTTAAAATTAATATTTTGTATACTTAAAAGCAAGAAATTACCTCACCTTTTCAAGGGGGAAAATATATCATTATTTAAAACAAAATTTGCCGAAACCGCCCTGGGCGTGCGCCACACTTATAATAAACACATAAATGCTAGGTGTTCAAACAAGAAACTAAATCTGTAGGGTTAAAGACTGAAAATTTATATGTTACTTTTCAGTACAAATTTTGAAACCCTTTAGTTTAAATGTGCTCACTGAGCATGCTATTTTAAGACTTCTGGGTAGCGCTTTCCAACAAAAGGATCCAAAAAACAAAACTCTTTTATAAATTCAATTTCTTTTTTTGGGCAAAATAAAATGTGTCCCGTAACTATGGTCTTTTTGCGCGCTCCAGTGCGGACAGCTGTCTCAGATATTGGGGTGATTTGTTTGGAAAACTTTATGCACTAAGATCTTTTTACACTAAAGATGCTCTTTTAAGGTAATGGCCCCATATAAAATGGAGATTTAAATTCAGAAAAAAGAATTTGCCTGCAGTTTGTAGCTTTAAAAGGTTTTTAAATTGTACACATTCAGCATCCTACTTTTAGAACAAAATTTAATTTGGACATAATGTGAGCGGGGGAAAAAACGTATTACAAGCTTCACTTTTTACAAAAGTGTCTGAGGCAGAGAGCAAACACATTTTTAGCAACACGTTAGTAATACTTTTAAATATAGCTTGCCATTTAAGTTGGTCATCAAGATAACCCAAGGTGACGATTTCTAAAAATGCCATTACCTGTAAATTAACATGAGACAAGAGGAGGTATACCACGCTGATGCTTTTGACGCGTGGCTACTACCTACTTTAGTTTTCTCGGTTTTGAGCAACATTGCATTCGCAGAACCCCATTCAGTTATTTCTTGGATATTGGCTGCAGTTTGGGTTTTATAGCAGATGTTATTTCCAGAAGCAGAAAGAGACGAATCATAGAAAATGTCACAATCAACTTCAGTAGATGAAATACTCAACGGGAGATCATTTATATAAATACTGAAGAGAAAAGGTCCAAGAACAGACCCCTGTGGAAACTCCAACTTGCAGAGCCCTCAGGTGAAAAATGTCCAGCAAAAATATTTTCTGTTTTCTTGGCAAATATATGTTTTTTAAAAAAAACAATGGCAGTCGCTTAACTGAACGTTTTCATTTTTTTTAAAAAAAAATTAGGGTCTATAAGGTCAAAGGTTTTTTGAGACTAAAAAAGACAACACCTTCAACTTTGGTCATTTATGGAGGATAGGCAGCCTGTCAAAAAGACAGGTAAGTGCTGACTGACATGGTGTTGGGTCGAAATTGACTGATGTGTATAAAGGTTGAATCTGTCAAGAAAATTGAGCAGGTGCTTTGCACTGCTTCTCCAAGGGTTTAGAGAAAAGCAAAACAGAAATGGGACGAAAATTTATTGATTTCATTAAAATTTTCGCTTTTGGGAGGGGAAACCCATTTTTTTCCGTTTTCAAGCTGAAGGAAAACAGTTGTGGTTTTATACTAAATTATAAACATAAATTTTGCCCGTTGAACATGTTGGGAAAGGGGAAACATAATAATTTTTACTAATTCCATCACAACCAGAGGTTTTTTGCCCCCAACCCTGGAAACATATTTCCAACTTCATAAGCTTAATTTCAGGGGGTGTGAAAAGTCATCAATTTAAGCCTTTTGTGCAAAAAATTCTTAGTTCATCGGAACATTGTACTTTCACCCCCCCCCCCCCCCCCCCCCCAAATTTTTTGTTAATGTTTTGTAAGCAAAAAGTTCATTAAATACCTCCGCAGTTAAAGTACTTGGTATTTCTTTAAGAGAAATTCTTGGTTTTTAAGAGCTTCAAGCTTTCCAAAAAAGCAAGTGTTGTCAGTTTTGGGTTTGGGCAAAATTTTCTCAAAAAAGTCTTTTTTGCCTGCCTGACTAAATATTTTAATGTCTTCTTTGTTTTTTCAGGGTAGTTTTTCTGCTTCTTAATCGGCCCTTTGTTTATTTGCCTGTCGAAGTCAACTGTGACCGGGGGGCAACGCCTATTTTTTACACGCCCGTCCCAAATAGGGAAAACTGTGTAGACCCGAAAAACAATTTATAGAATGGGCCGGGGTTCATCTGGGTCCTAAGTCCTATATAATTGCATCAAATGAAGTGTTACTTAAATCCAAGAAAAGAACCTGCATCAAAATGTTTGTAAGACCCGTGTTTTGGTGTGTTTCCCAGCCTTTGCCTTTGGAATCTGACAAGAAAGTTTCAACAGACCGGATAAAGCGTTTTTTTTTTTTAAATGCTGGTTATTGGTACATGTGTACTATTAGTCTGTCCCCCGGACTGTCCACAATATATGATCTAAGAGTTTAAGTTGTCGAAGTCCTCTTGTCGGGGATTGTACAACTGGTTAAGTTAAACAGGGGCAGAATTGATACCCATGCTGGATTGGGTTTGAACATATCAAGTTAAAATCACCAAAAAGCAAAAATTTCATTTTGATGCTTTCTGTTTTTGGGCTTTTCCATCATGGGCAACAAAATTTATCAAAAACCGCCAAAGTGGACGAGGGACTTCTATAAATGAAGGCTATGAGGAATTGAGGGCCTCTTCCTGTTTTGACCTGAACCAAATGCTTTCGACATACGTAGATTCCAAATCATAGCGCCTATGATGAAATCCCGGATAGAATTATGAACATACACCCCGATCCCTGTATGCCCAGGTTCATCCCGTCCCTTCGTAAGATTGAAAAATTTGGAATGCTAACCACCCCGTCACTGACGTAAGAGGTAAGCCTAGATTAACACACCAAAAATTGTAAAAAGTCTGATTGATGAAAAAAACATTACATCCGTCACTTTGTTTGCAAGTGTAAATATTCAAGTCCCCCTGAAAGGTCCTTGGGACACGACACAGTCATTGTTCTGGTTTTGAATTCAGAAGAAAAAAAAAAAAAAATAAAAAATGAAAAAGTAAAATATAAAAATTTACAGACTAGCATAAAAGCTAGCATACACACAAGAAAAAAAACGAAAGAAAGTCAGAGCTTTCAATATCCGGAAACAGGCAGCCAAAAAAACCCAAAAAATGCAGTAGTTTCGGCCAAACAAGGTTTAGTTCAAAAGCAGCACATCTAGGGCATGCAATATTTAAACCCCACAGGGCTCGGTACTAAAACCGATCACCACACTTGCCCCTATAAGGGAGTAAAGGAGAAACGCGTGGTGCACAAACAAAAAGATCAATGAGATGTGCGCTGTACACCCAGCACAACTTTTTCATGTAAAGAATACTGAAATGGTCAAAATAAAGACTAAATGCTTTCGTTGTGTCAATAACTCAATCCAATCAAATTCTAATGTTGCAGAAAGCTAAAGGTAACTTGGTCACCCACCACAAAAACAAACAAAAAAAGGAGAGAAAAAAAGGGATTCGTTGTTAGAAAACCCATTATTGGATCGTCGGGTCAGTGTGGACGAATTTGTTCTGTGCTGGTAGAGGCTTTGACTCATCTCCGTAATCAATAAGCAGCGACACCTTATATCATTGTGCAACCTTTAACAGACAAACTGTGCTAAAAAAGAAAGAAAAAAGCTGCAAACATGAGCCGAGAACAACCCTTCCATTTTAGTGGAAGACATTATAGACCTATACCATATGGCCAGAATTTACTACTTGTTGATCCAGTTTTAGTTATCGGTGCTTGAGTGTCTGCACGGTGTGTGTTCAATGTTAGGGATATTATATTTTATATGTATGTATGTATGTATGTATGTGTGTGTGTGTTTTTCTGTGTGTGGTGTGTGTGTGTGGTGTGTGTGTGGTGGTTTTGTGTGGGGGGGTTTTTTGGTGTGTATCTATGCTTTCATATGTTTCTGGAGGGGTGTCTAAAGTGCAGACCCCGCCCTTGTTGAAAGTTGTCACTCGCACCAGTCATCGTTTTGTGTTGCAGTCCCCGTCAACGGCGACACCGTGGTATTTAATTTCCACAGCGACAACAGCGTGAACGACAGGGGTTTTCAGCTCCAGTATGAAGTTGTGAATGACTGTGAGTACCACCTACTACCACCTAGTGATGGATAGAGTCATTATACTCACACTAGTAACTTTGCATGATTAAGAAACATTTGTTCTCAACCACCTTAAGATGTTCTGAAAGCTTCTAAACCGCAGCTTTAACGTTTTGCTGCTGTGTGTCACAGTAGAGTCGGTAGCAGAGAGACAGACAGACAGAGAGACAGAGACAGAGAGGGACAGAGAGACAGAGAGAGAGAGAGAGAGACAGAGAGAGAGACAGAGAGACAAAGAGAGAGAGAGAGAGAACACTCGCTCCCGAAAGCCAAACGATATGCACGACCGAGCGAGGTCACCACATGGATGGCTTATAATTTGTTTCGTCCGCAAGATTTCTCCAGAGTCAAATTCTGTGCATATTCTACAAAAGTCCTTTGGATGAGGTTCTCCGTGCGTATGCGCATGCAAAAAGATCACATACGCACATTATAGATCCTGGAGTCCGTTATAGATCCTGCAGTCCGTTATAGATCCTGAGTCCGTTATAGATCCTGCAGCCCGTAT
>JABMCL010000087.1:7500-10000 GCA_018857735.1 Alviniconcha marisindica | reverse complement strand
GCTGACCCAGACCTTGACCAAGTGGGACGAGTTGGACCAGGCCCTGTCCGAGGTGCTGGAGCCCATGCCGGACGTTTACATTGGTTAGGATGACGAGGCTTGGTGACAGCTGGGTGCAGAGGAGATGTGTCTGAATAAATGGTGCTGACGAAACAACTGTTTGTTGTTGTTGTTGTTGTCTGTGCGAGTTTTGTCTGTGGAGGAAAGGGATCCAGTGTGTGTGTGTGTGTGTGTGTGTGTGTGTGTGTGTGTGTGTGTGTGTGTGTGTGTGTGTGTGTGTCTCTCTCTCTCTCTCTCTCTCTCTCTCTCTCTCTCTCTCTCTCTCTCTCTCTCTCTCTCTCTCTCTCTCTCTCTCTCTCTCTCTCTCTCTCCATACACATCAGTCAGGATTTCGACCTCAACACTCATGTCAGTCAGCACTTACCTGTCTTGTTGACAGGCTACTATCCTCCATAAATGACTCAAAGTTGAATGGTGTTGTCTTTTTAGATCTCAAAAAAGCCTTTGACCTTATAGACCATCAGATTTTATTGAAAAAGATGAAAACGTATCAGTTAAGCGACAATGCCATTCAGTTTTTTTAAATCATATATTAGCCAAAGAAAACAAAAGTATTTGTTGCTGGACATTATTCACCTGAGGGCTCTGTCAAAGTTGGAGTTCCACAGGGGTCTGTTCTTGGACCTCTTCTCTTCAGTATTTATATAAATGATCTCCCGTTGAGTATTTCATCTACTGAAGTTGATTGTGACATGTTTGCTGATGATTCGTCTCTTTCTGCTTCTGGAAATAACATAGCTGCTATAAATGCTAAGCTGCAGCCAAGTATCCAAGAAGTAACTGAATGGTGTTCTGCGAATGCAATGTTGCTCAACCCAGAGAAAACTAAAAGTATGGTAGTAGCCACGCGTCAAAAGCATCAGCGTGGTATACCTCCTCTTTATCTCATGTTGAATTCACAGGTAATAGAGCAGTTTCAGAACATCGTCACCTTGGCGTTATTCTTGATGACCAACTTAAATGGCAATCTGATATTAACAGTATTACTAACGCTGTTGCTAAAAATGTGTATCTGCTCTCAGTCTCGCCTCAGACACTTTTGTAACAGTGAAACTTGTAATACTTTTTTTCACGCTCACATTATGTCCAGAATTAATTATGTCTCTAATGTATGGGATGGCTGCAGTGATGTACATATCAAAAAACTTAAAGCTGTACACAAACGTGCAGTCAAAGTTCTTTGTGCTGCTTCGCCAATGCTAACTGGACGAGGGCACATTTCATATGGACCATTACCATTAAAAGAGCATCTTCAGTTTAATAAATGTATCTTAGTGCACAAAGTTATCCATAACAAATCACCCCAATATCTGAGACAGCTTGTCCGCACTGGAGCGCGCAACGACCATAGTTCACGGAACAGCATTCTTATTTTGCCAAAACAAGAATTGACATTTATAAGATGAGTTTTGCTTATTCTGGATCCTTTTGTTGGAATGCGCTACCTAGAAGTCTTAAAATAGTATGCTCAGTGAGCACATTCAAATCTAAAGCTCTTCAACATTTTCGTACTGAATGTAACATATAAGTTTTCAGTCTTGAACCGTACAGTATTTAGTTTCCTAATGTTTGATACACCTGGCATTTTATGTGTTTATGTATAAGTGTGTGCGCACGCCCAGGCGTGTGCGTGCAATTATGTTTGAAATATATGGATATATTTTCCTTGGATGGTGAGGTACATTTCTTGTCTTGATTGTATACCAGCTCTATGCTAAGTATACAAAATATTAATTTAAATGTTTTATTCCTTTTATCTTTCCAATTTCTGTTCATAATATTAGCGGTAGTAGCGGTAGTATATAGTTATCATCGCAGTGCTATTAGAATATTCATTGCCACATCATTGCCATGTATGTGTGTGTATGTGGAGGAGGGGTGTGCGCGCGCGAGCGCGCGCGCGTGTGTGTGTGTGTGTGTGTGTGTGTGTGTGTGTGTGTGTGTGTGTGTGTAATGTGTGCATACATGTCTGTGTATATACATGAATGTGTGTATATGTATATATTCCTTCTGTATCTTTTAGTTATTAATTTGTTTATATTTTTGTTGTAGTTGTTGTTGTTGTTGTTGTTGTTGTTGTTGTTGTTGTTGTGTGTGTGTGTGTGTGTGTGTGTGTGTGTGTGTGTGTGTGTGTGTGTGTGTGTGTGTGTGTGTGTGTGTGTGTGTGTGTGTGTTTTAATTTGTTTAATTTTATGTACTAATTTAGTATCCGTTTCTTTTTTCCTTGTTGATATTGTCGTTTTTCTTAAGCTTAATTTTATCCCTCCCCTTCCCCTGCTCTGTGTAAATTACCCTTTTTTTTTTTTTTTTTTTTTTTTTAATTTATAGTTTTGTGTGTGTGTGCGCGCGCGCGCGCGCGTGTGTGTGTGTGTGTGTGTGTGTGTGTGTGGTGGTGTGTGTGTGTGTGTGTGTGTGTGTGTGTGTGTGTGTGTGTGTGTGT
>JABMCL010000087.1:0-2500 GCA_018857735.1 Alviniconcha marisindica | reverse complement strand
GTTTGTGTTTTTGGGTGGGGTTGTGTTTTGTGTGTGTGTTTTGGGGGTGGGTTTTTTTTGGGGGGGTTTGTGTGTGTGTGTGTGTGTGTGTGTGTGTGTGTGTGTGTGGTGTGTGTGTGTGTGTGGTGTGCGTTTGGTGCGTGTGGTGGAGTGGTTGTAGTTTTGTGTGTGTTGTGTTGGGTGTGTGTGTGTGTTTGTGTGGTGTGTGTTTTGTGTGTGGGGTGTGTGTGTTGGTTTTGTGTGTGTGTGGTGTTTGTGTGTGTGTGTGGTGTGGGGTGTGTGTGTGTGTGTGTGTGTGTGTTTTGTGTGTGTTTTGCGTGTGCGATTGAATGACTTAAGTTGTGCATACGTTGGCATATCCACATAATTATAGTTCATTCCGTACTATGCAGTGTATCACACAAGCACACGCATCCTCAAACCATGGGGAAACCGAACCGACGGGCAAAAAGTGGATTTGCCAAAAACACAACTAATTCTGTTGACCTTTTCCGCTTTTTTCGGAAAAAGCGGCAGCGGGTTGTATATGCTATCCCATTTTTATTATTTTAAGTATACTTCGAACAAAGTTATTTGAATTACAAACTGTTTACTCCAAAAGAAATTAGGATTCGAAGAATCTTAATCTTCTGTTCCAGTTCAGTATTATTATTGTCTTTTAAAAAATCTGAACTGAAAGATTTTCAGAAGGAATGTTCATGTCGCTTTCTCAGAGGAAAGCCGGTGGTGACAGATTCGAGCTATCCAACTTACTAATTCCTTTTTCGTTTTGTTTTTGTTTTTCGGTGTGTGTGTGGGGGGGGGGGGGGGGGGGGGGGGGGGGGGGGGGGGGAGGTCGATGTGTCCTTAACAAAAATCGTCAACGAATCTTGCATTATAAAAGGACAAAAATACAATCCAAAAGATTGTTATTGTCTATATTTCTCACTATTGATGGACAGGCCTCTTCAATACGACATCTCGTAAACCTTATGGCATTTATTTAAAAAATAAATTTAAAAAATACAGCTTTTTCGAAACAGCCCATCAATCTGTAGATTCTGTTATACGGTCAGTGAGAGTAGAGTGTGCATGAACTCGCCCTTGCTCGCTGCTGCAGAGTGTGACCTGGACAGCTGGCAGGTGCATGGTGACAAGGAATACATCTCCTCCCGCGATCAACGCCTGTCGTTTGTCGATGCTCTAGAGTCATGCGGAAACTGTGGAGCCAGCCTCGTTTCAGTCCACGACGAAGAAGAATTTCAGTTCGTGAGAAGCCTGTAAGTTTCGGAATTGTCAGTTTAATTGCAGAATCAGTTGCAATTTGTGTGCTATGTGGTAGCCTACGATGTTTGTGTTTTGGGATGAAGTGCCCCCACCCTCCGCTCTTCCCTCTCGACGTTCGTCGATTGGCTATGCGTCAGTTTGCCTCCAATTATCACCTTAGCATAAATCCTTTTCCTAACCTTTAGCGAGAGAATGACCCTGTTGCGGCTCGTTTTGTCATTACGGCATGTTTTGTCACTAACGAGGTGCGTCAAAAAGAGAGAGACAGACAGAGAAGGAAAGAGAGAAAGTCAGAGAGAGAGAGAGCGATAGTGAGAGACAACGAATGTGTCAGAGAGAACACACACACACACACACACAACGAGGGAAGGGAAAGACAGATTATAGTGTTGCTGGCGAAGGGGTACAAAACGTGCAGCAAGTGGACCTTTCAGCACGTCCACGTGTTTCCATGCAGCAACGTGGACAACAAACCGTTCTGGCTGGGAGCGACGGACAGAGACGTTGAGGGACAGTGGACATGGGTGGATGGATCTCCCCTCGACTTCGTGGGCTGGAGAAATCGTGAGTATAAGAGGGAAGAAAAACTGGAAGAGATATTCAGAGTTCAGGAGCTGTTTGAAAGTCGAGGTGGCCGTCCTGGGCTCTCCGTCCTAATGAGGCTTATGGTTTCTGTGGACGTAAAGCAACACTGAACCATGCTTAAGCATTGGTCACAGTTTGTCCCTACTATGTCAACCCAACATCCGAGGACATTAAGCTCTACATCATCACGAAGAGCCATGGAGGATACGGGTGTGAGCGTCGAGAATGGTACAGAGACACGTGGACAAAGAAACGCTCTGAAAACGTTTACCATCACTGTTGTATACTGCCTTGTCTCATTCAGGTATTCTTTTCAACTTTTTGGTATTGCACAACTGCCTTCCTCGGGTGGATAGATAGATAGATAGATAGATAGACAGGCAGACAGACAGACAGACAGACAGACAGACAGACAGACAGATAGGCAGATAGATAGATAGATAGATAGATAGATAGACAGACAGACAGACAGACAGACAGACAGACAGACAGACAGACAGACAGATAGATAGATAAATAGATTGATAGATGCATAGATATACTCCTCACCCTCCGACATTTCAAACGGCCATTTACCACATATTGACACCCCCCTCCCTGGACCCCACACACCCTCAAGGCGCGCACACAGTTACAGTCATTGCCGTTT
>JABMCL010000613.1:262500-291714 GCA_018857735.1 Alviniconcha marisindica | reverse complement strand
TGTTGTCCCTTTGTCGTTGTCCTTTTCCTCATCGACTTTTCCTCTTATACACCTCTCAGTCTCTTCTGTCTGTCCCCACACCAGCACCCTCCACACACACACACACACACACACACACACACACACACACACACACACACTACCAACACACACACCACAACCACACAACACCACACACACACACACACACACACACACACACACACACACACACACACACATACATATACACGCACGGACGCATACACGCACAGGCGCACAGACCCGCAGAGAAAGAGAGTAATCGAACATACATGAACACCAGGAACACCTTCAACACACGTTTGCTGACCTACGCAGTAGTAGTAACCAGGATTGCACAGACAAGCTGTTTCAATACACGAGGAGTTTGCCGCTTGATAGCCGCTGTGACCTCCGCACTATTTCTTCAGCCAGTCCGCTACATAAAAGACAATCAGCCTGTTTCAGAAATCGTGTTAGTGACCCGTACAGATTATATATCATCAATGCAAGTACTGTTCAGCCAGTCCGCTAGATAAAAGACAGTCAGTCGGTATCACGCAGTTGTTCGTGATCTGTGAAGTTTATCCCACCAACACTTTTCTTGACGTTCGGTTCCCCGGAACTCCCGAAAGAGATCACGGTCGGCTATCTAAAGGTGAAGGTGGCCTTGTTTGTTCCTAACCCTATGCGTTGCTTCAACTGCAACAAGTTTGGCCACACGAGCCAACGTTGCAAGGTTGCTGCAAAGTGTACGGCTTGTGGAAAAGATAAGCATGAAGGTCAGTGTGACGGACCCAAGCTGTGTTCTAATCGCAATGGTCCCCACGCTTCAACGGCTAAAGATTGCCCGTTCTGGCAGAAGGAGAAGGAGATTCAACGTGTCCGCGTTGAGAAACGCATATCCTTTCCGGAAGCCAGACAGTTGGTTGAAGCCAGGATGCCGACTGTGATCACTGGAGGTAAGGACCTACGCCGCTGCCGCTTCCACCAGAAGAGAGTCCAAATCTGTTCAGTGTCAAACCTCGTTAACCTGGGTGTTTTCAGACCGTCCACTCAGGACGACTGAATCAAACGTGCGTTCTTCTGGCGGACCCGGATCGGTATCGACCGGAACTCAGGCTTCCTCCGGGAAGTCGAGGACGGTATCGGCCGACGCCCGGGTTCCGTGCGAGTCCGCTAAGTGTTCTTCGGAGACAGATAGGGGTTCAGCCGATCCCCCAAAACGGCCTCTAGGGGTTCCGCCAATCCACACAAAATGACATCTAAGGGTTCTGCAACTCCCTCCAAAAGCGCACCTAAGGGTTCAGCAGGTCCCTTAAAAACCGCGGCCTCGAAAGATGATTCATCATCTTCAAGGCGCTCACCTACTAAGGTGAGGGTGGAGGGGGTCCTGTAAACATGGTGCTTAACGTCCACAGAAACCGTACGGCTTATTAGGCACGGGGAGAAGGGGGGGAAGGTGTTATGGAGGTGGGGGGAAAGGGAGATTATATACCTATCGCTACACTGTCACCACCAGAATGACTTCTGCATTAAGATGGGCAGCGATGAGAGCCATTTTAATGTTTCAGTGGAAGTGATGGACAAAGTCACAAGACAGTGTCCACAAACCACAACCTTTCTGAAGAGAAAGGAGAGCCGAAGCGGTATCGAACCGAGGTCCTTCCGCTTACAGCCTAACGCCTTACCGCTGGGCCAAACCGGCTCACTAGGGGTCCTGGTGGACGTTGGGGGTTGTTTTTTTAAACCCCAGGCGCTCCGCTCCTTCCAGCAGGCCCCAGGTGCCACCCAAGCCAAAAGTTCCAGACAGGCAGAGCAAGGCGGAGAGGAACCTAGTTCTCTCCAACCAATACTCTGCCCTGTCAGATGACGAAATGGAATCGTCATCAGTGCTTTAAAGCTGAACTAGTGGTTTATTTCATTATTCAGTGATTCTTGAGAGGTTTTTAAGTTCACTTTGAGGAGATAAATCCCTCGCAAGATGGTATAAACAGCTGTCATTGGAGTGCAGGAAACCTGTTTTTCTGCATAACCCTCTTGCTATTTTTGTCTGGTCATTTTTCTGCTGATAGCCCATTCTCCTGACCTTTTTCAAAACAAAAACAAAGCAAAAAACTCGCAAATTTTTGGCTTAATGGCTCTTGATATGACTCCTGTTGAGCAGCTAGGAGATGATAGTTGGTAGGTGGTATGTGCAGCTCTCTGCCATATGACACTGGTATTTGCCATTAAGCATTTATATAACTTTTTTTTAATTTTGTGTTATGTTCATCCATTCCTTTTTTATACTTTTCTTTAACCTGGTATCGATAAATTAGACGGAATGGTCGACGAAATCAGCATGTCCTAGCTTTATGCGCTCTCTAAACGGGGGTAACATTAAAGGGACTAATGGTTTGACAATTCATGTCTGATGTTTATACATGGATTTCTGTTTTACGTTTGCGAGGTGATTGGTTTTCTGGATTGACTTGACAAAGCATATATATTTGAGAAAAGGTTTTCAGTTTGTGTTTTACCCCCTTCTACGACTGTTTTTAACAATCTGAATACATATTCAGGTTTTTAACATGGACATATTTTTAACAATTATTGTGTATTGACAAAATGTGTAACGCCCTGAGATAACCGTAACGGTTGACTGGGCGTAAAAGACCAAATTACTTACTTAGCCTCTACTGAACTGTGCCTCAATCATACCCGTTCTTGTCACCTCGACCATTAAAGGGACTGGCCCACGCAGATTTGGCTAAAAAACTATTTTTATTGTTTTATGTGCGATTATTATGTAGCATTGATTTCTGCTTGGATCCTTTTGAAATACGGTAATTTAAGAATAACTGTAGTGGTCTAAATATAGATTGCGGATCTGCCACGGCTGCAGCTGTTTACGGAATGCGTATTACGTCATTACATTTTGTTGTTTTACACAATTTTTTGTAGACTCGGCCCACAAACAGTTGACAATGGCGTTGTCTCAGTCACGTAATCTACTCAGGCGTAATGATTTGTCGGGCGACTTAACTGATCATCAGTGTGAATCATTTTATATCTTTCTTTGGAAAAATCTCCTAATCGTGCTGTGTACTTCACTATTGTGGATGAGACCGGTAGCTGCCGTTTACTAATAATGCTCGGCGATGGACCGAGATGCAGAGTGTTGGGTAACAAAAAATTTCTCAGCGTATAGATCCGATGCTGTTACAGAAAATATTTTAGACAGCATAATAATAAAGAAAATAAAAAGCTACCGGCCGGTGGCACGCCAGAAACACACACTTACGCAAATAGGTAATACTTAGTAGAATACTTAAACGTATGGTTCCGGTAGACTACTCCTATCAATCAAAAGAAGTATCAGGAACCTTTTCTTTTACTTGTCCAGTAACAGCTTTGCAGTTTTCTATCGCGACGTCTAACCTTGTGCAGCAGCTCTCTCCACCTCTCCACCTGGTCACCCAGGTTTACCAGCACGACCTGTGTCTACGTTGTCGGTCTCTTGCCTGTCGAGCTAAACGTTCTTTTTATTTTGGTCCTCCGAAGATAAATGTAGTCCATGGGCCAGGTCGAAACCCCCCCCCTCCCCCCCCCCCACCCCCTCCCCGGGAATTTTGGAGACAATGATTTTTGGATAGCTCAGTATGTGTGTTTTCAATATCTGCTTGTCTGCAAGATGAACTACTCTGCTTTTAGGGATTATCTGAGATGGTACATAGCAGCTTAATCGCATGTATTAAAATGGCGTGTCCCTTACAAATCCCAAACAACTGGCAGCTATACCATTCTTTGGACTCACAAAATACTTCACATGCTGGTATCAATGGGTAGCACTGCTCTTGCGGCTTGGTGTTGTCTTACCCAGGTATGGTGGCCTAAATTACGCACGAGGATTAATGAAGATTTAAAAAAAAAAAAAAATGTCTCGTTGCATAATTTTGTACAATGCTCGTGTAAAAATATTGACCAAAAGTGCTTCATTTACCACCAAATGTATCATGGTGTCTAAAAGAGTCACAGACAATGTCTGATTAACACCACCATTAATGGATGACGTCACGGAATAGAATATACTGAAGTTCAAAATTTAAGCAACCTTTCACAAAAATGCACATGTGTTCAAACCTCAATAAACTACTTCCACAAAACAGCTGCACGTGCTGGCTTAGTCACTGTTCTACCTCCATTTAACCTGAAATCAGTTTCATACCCCTTGGAAGACAGGCAAAAAACATGCCCGATGTGTGTAAAACTTACCACTTTTGCCTTTGTTCTGTCTGAGTAAAACGGTTTAGGTTTAGGAGCTATTAAACTGATGCCACCGGAAGGCACCTCTGGTTTGGCTTAATTCAGCATGCAACTGCTGGACAGTTTCATGTATAAGCTTGCTGTCAGCAGACTCTTTGCTATTATGCCAAGAATACAGACAAACAGCTAGGAAATGTCAAAATATTCACAAAAGTGATTGTGCACACTGTCAGTGATTTCACAAATCATTATTGACTTTCTGAAATTGTTATCTAACTTTGATTTAATTTTTTTAATAAGTTTTTTAATGCGTTACTCTCCTTATTTCTTACTGCTTATCATTGTAGCCACAGGTACCAAATCCAGCGCCATAGAAGGTTGCCAAACCTGAATGTCTCTTACTTTGAGTGACACTGAATGTCCAGCTTAGACACATATATGTCAGCCTCAAACCTGATGCCATCAAGATTCTCAAGCTCTGGGTATCTTTTGGGGGCTGCTCCATCTGGATTTCAGCTAGGTCTTGTGGCATGAAGGAAAATCTGTCCAGTATACCTCCCACCTTTCCATTCACAGTATGCAAGCCATGGCCATCTGCTCGAGGAATGGTTCTAGTTGCCTTAACTGCGGAATATCAAGAGTGCTTGAAAGTTGGCCCTTTTGATGTGAATTATTAATGCATCTCTGCATCGTGGCACCGTGACTGTTCAACAAGGATGAGGTGTGTTGACACATTTTGTTGATATCTATCACTTATTTACCTCTACAGTAACAGAGAAGATGCTTGGAATGTTCCAGTTTCCCTAATTTTTCCGTAACGTCGTAATCTCTTTAGCTCTAAACGATTCTGCGCATAACATACTGAACGATGTACTAAAATATATGGTCTTGTTGGAAGCTTGCTCTTCAATGGTTTTAGTGTCTTTGATGGTTTCCTGGTGTCTGTCATCCTCTCGAGTGTAATCTCTCCGACAGGTGGCATGGTAATGTGCTTCTCGAGCAGCCAAGTCAGTATCTTACACCTTCAAAAGGATGGTGATCTTGTTTTCTTGTGACTGCTTTCTTGGCAGAATCCTCAGCTGTTTTTGTCATACATTTGACTAATGTTTTCAACATGTTGTTTCCTTGTGATTTGAGTCTTTTCCCAAAAAAGACATTTGCCACTGGGCAACAGCTAGCATTGTGGTTGCTGACGAATTTGCTGTTCTCTCTTTTTTGAGGAGCTTACGTCTCTCCCTTCTGATGGGTTCTTTTGTTTCAAAATTCTGCAGTCGTTCCTAAAGTAGCACAATGTGTGGTTCCCATGCAGATTCGGTATATATCATATATTTCATCCACCATATCAGGACTGGACCATTGCATATTGTCACCCCAGGACAAATCACAGTCGCAGTTTCTTCACATCAGTTCGAAACGCAAGGAACCAAACACAAGCAAAAAGCTGGCTCAATGTTATACACAGAACACAATCAATAGCAAACATCCCAGCCAAAACAGTAAATAATTAGCACATATCACTATCTACAACTGCAAAAGATACTTCCAGACAGATTCCCTGTAACGCATTCAGTACAAAAATTTAAGAACAATTGACAGATTACAAGTATGTCTAAATCACCTTTTTGAGGCAAAGTAACACATGTCTTGGTGCCTATTTATATTCTGCAGGCACTCAACATGAGAACCGGCTTCAATCAATTGACTATGAGCAGTGTGGCTATTTTCTCTTTTTTTTCTTTTCTTTTTTCGCAGACTAACGCGGGAATTCGCTTCAGCCAAGACTAACGCAATTGAAAAGTATAGAGAGGATTTGGAAAAAAATCAGTTGAATGGACCGGGGAAGCGGGAATTAGGAAATTAGGAACAAATTATGGCACTGACTAAGCATACTTGGCTATATTCTGACCTACTCCGTGCTTTTAAGAAAAGAAAAAAACATTCGTCAGCTCTGGGTTTTTAACAGGGGGGAAACTTAATATTTCTGCGTCCGCAGTGCCCAATAACAAGGACACATTTAAGACAAATAGAAACGGAAATCCCCCCCCCCCCCCCCCCCCCCCCCCCGGATTCGGATTTGTTTAAAAATTCTGTTCCCCGTGAAAACGTTAGGAAAATGAAACTATTTCACATAGACTGTCCAGATTTAAAAAATAAACATTGACAAAAATAATTTACTCAAAACTGAGAAGTTCCGGTATCCTATCAGTGATGTCATACTGAAACGCGGGAAAGAGCCCGTGAAAACAGTGTTAGTAACATTGTCTGGGAAAGTCCTTTTCTAAAGTCGTTATAAAATCAAGGGCACGTTCAGTCACAAAATTTGTAATGCGGATCATGTTCGTTTAACCTCCTCTAAGCACACGGGAAGTTTAGCCGCCGAAGGAGAGTTCCTTTAAGGGTATGTTTTTTATTTGACCAGGTTACGACTTCTGTAGACAATCTTCCTCTTGCCTGTCCAAAAATGCTCACCACTCGATACAATGCAAGCGACTGCCATGTTCGCAGTCCACCGGCGTCTCTTTCTGATCACTGCTATCGTTTGTAGATTCGTTTTCTGCTAATACAAACTGATACGGCTGTAGGCCATATTGTTTACTAGCATTTTTTGGTAGTCTTTTATCTTCTTCATAGTCGCTGCTTTCGAAAGATAAATGCAGGTGATCGTCTTCGCTCGCCATGTTTCAATTGATACACAAGTGACATAACAAGACGAGAAATCCTAAATCGAACCGGAAGTTGCATTTCTCTTGATTACAGGTAAAAGTTTCAATATTTCATGGCCGATATTGAGAGAACTAGGACAAGTTCAGAGCTCGGGTTTGAAATCTGGTGTTATTAGAGGTAGCTCTTCAATTCGGTTTAATGGAGAGAAAAAGAAAAAAAAGGCACAAGGGCTTAATCTTTAACACTACGCGCAGTGGTCTAAAAATAGATTGGGGATCGCCCAACAGGGTTCAGCAATTTACGGAATGCATATTAAGTCACAACATTTTGCTGTTTTACAAACGTTTTTGTACACACACGTGTGCCCATTGTCTATCTCTCTCTCTCTCTCTCTCTCTCTCTCTCTCTCTCTCTCTCTCTCTCTCTCTCTCTCTCTCTCTCTCTCACACACACACACACACACACACACACACACACACACACACAACACACACACACAGAAACAGAGAGAGAAACACACACACACACGTGAAGAAAAAAGCAATCCTCAACCCAGTGTTTCATCGTCTTTACTCAACAGCAAAGTATTGGCATGACGTTACATTCATTTTCAGTGATGTTGTCGTTCGTCATTGTAACTCTCAGTAGCGTAGAATATAACTACTGATAATTATCCACAGTCTACACACACACACACACACACACACACACACACACACACACCACACACACACACACACACACACACACACACACACACACACACACACATACACACACACACACACACACACAAATTAACAATACAAATATCCAGACAGTGAAACATACCTGAAACATCTCATACGTTGAACAACATACCCGAAACATCACATACCCGTCTGTTACAATTTTTTTCCTTCTCTGGCACCTTCAAGAAAGACCGATACCCTGTCGATGGTTACCTTGGAGAACAATTAGACATATACTTGAGAGAGAGAGAGGGGGAGATAGAGAGAGAGAGTTGTAACAAATGGGTATGAGATGTTTCGGGAATGTTTTACTGTCTGGATATATGTATTGTTCAAGTTATGAGATGTTTCGGGTATGTTTCACTGTCTGGATATTTTTATTTTTATTTAATTTTTTTTTTATTTTTTTTTTTTATCAAGAAACCGATACCCTGTCGATGGTTACCTTGGAGAACAATTAGACATAATTGAGAGAGAGAGAGAGGAGAGAGAGAGAGAGAGAGAGAGAGAGAGAGAGAGAGGAGGAGAGAGAGAGAGAGAGAGAGAGATAGAAGACAGACAGACAGACAGACAGACAGACAAGAGAAGAGTCAGGAGATGTTCAGGCGACGAGAAATTTGAAATCTTTATTTACATATGATATATTACTTTTTTATCCGCCTCGTCAACAAAATTTGGTCTAATTTGTAGATGTATTTTCTAATCTAAACACGAAGGATGAAAACTGGAAGGTCGGTTTCCTTTGAAAGGTTATAAGTTAAAACGACTTCCGGAGAGAAGAGAGAGAGAGAGAGAGAGAGAGAGAGAGAAGAGAAGAGAGGAGAGAGAGAAGAGAAGAGGAGAAGAGAAGAGAGAGAGAGAAGAGAAGAGACGAGAAATGCGTAACTAAGATAAGAGTATCTTTTTTACACCGGACTGTCATGATCTAATGTCATGTCAATTCAACTAGACAACTAGAGAGGAAATGGAGGAGGGGGAAAGGCGAGAGGAAAGAGAGGAGAGAGAGAGAGAACTGATCAAAACTTATAAGATTGTAGTTTATTCAATAAACCGTCAACAACTAGTTCTTGCTAAGCTACTGATGAGTAGATATCAAATCACAGGCATTATTTATATACATATAGGCATGAATGTGTGAGTGAAACATTATACATGAGAATTTCCACACAAACATAGCGTGTTCACAGCGCCAGATGAACACATGCCATACATCATTCAGTTACATATTATGAGCATAAAACCAGCAAATAAAGCAGCAGAACATCTGATCAGTTCACAATTATGACTAGTATCGAAAAACAAAAACATAAGCAGTCAGTGCTTATCTTATAAATAGTAGTAAGGGAGAGGGATAGAGAAAGAACAAAAAGAAGAGAGGGGCCGGGGGAGGGGCGGGGGGGGGGGGGGGGGGGGGGGGGGCACTCACAAGCAGTCGGAAGGACTGGGCGGAGTTGTATGGGTGTATAAAACAGGTCTCAAATGACCACTCATTGCAATGGCAATCACTCGTAAACCTCAGTCTCTCTGTGTGTCTGAGATAGACAGAGAACTGGAACTCGAGCTCTAAAACTTTATTTTACAAGGACTGTAGTTTAGGTTCAGTCAAAAACCCGTCTAACAACTAGTCCTTGCGAAGCCACTGATGAGTAAATATAAAATTACAAGCATCATTTGTAAAAATATAGGTATGAATGAGTGGGGGAAATTTGATACATGAGAATTTCGACACAAAACACAGCGTGTTCACAGCGCAAGATGTACACATGCATACACCACTCAGTTATACATTATGAACATGCATCCAGTAAATAAGGCAGTACTGGGAAGAAAGAAAGAAAAAAGCAGTCAATGCTTATCTTATAAAGAACAGTAAGGGAGAGAGGGGGGAAAGCAGTCGGAAGGACTGGGCGGAGTTCTATGGGTGTAAAAAATGGGTCTCAAATGACCAGTCATTGCAATCACTAGGCAATCACTAGAAAATCTCAGTCTGTCTCTCTTTCCCTAACAGTGTTATGTCACAATCCATTCTATGTAACTACTTCAAGGTGTGCACGAAGTTTACGCTTGAAGGAGCTGAGTGACTGACAAGATCTGAATGTCAGAGGTAGGTTGTTTCATAGATAAGCACTAGAGAAGGATATACTTATTTTGAATATGTCTATCCTTGGCCTAGGCAAACTAAGCTCATAATTCCTAGAGTTGGAATAGCGTGAGGGAATGTTTGTGTACAGGTTAGATATGTACTCTGGGGCCTCATTGTAAGGACCCTGTACATGAACAAACCCCTGTTATATTGAAGTTGTTTTTGTAGGCTCATTATTCTCATCTCTTTTAATTTCTGGTCGATAGTTCGAGTTGTATCTGGAAAGATTAACTTTACATCTCTTCTGTGCAGAGAGAGAGAGGAGGAGAGAGAGAGAGAGAGAGAGAGAGAGAGAGAGAGAGAGAGAGAGAGAGAGAGAGAGAGAATCGTTTATCTAGTTCAGCAATTGGATGAGTCAGACTGTCATCATACGCCGCAGAAAGAAGCGACTCTAGTTCACAAAAAGCATGCATGTTTAACACATCGGACCCATTTTCACTATTGTGTGCGTGTTTTTATTTTTTGGTTTGCTTTGTTTGTTTTTAATCCGAAACAAAAACAACAATGTCTCAATTGGAATCTATCAACTGTAACATTCAAAACAAAACCGCAAAAAAAAAAAGGGGGGGGGGGGGGGGGGGGGAGCAAAAACAACAAGATCAACAAGAACAATGTCTCAATTCGAATCTATCAAGTGTAACTCTCAACACACGAAGGCCGAGAAACATAAGGTGTGTTTCCTCTGAAAGGTTGTAAGTTAAAACGACACGTGCGGAGTCAAGGGGAGAGAGAGAGAGAGAGAGAGAGAGAGAGAGAGAGAGAGAGAGAGAGAGAGAGAGAGAGAGAGAGAGAGAGAGAGAGAGAGAGAGACAGACAGACAGACAGACAGAAGACAGACAGACAGACAGACAGACAGACAGACAGAGACAGAGCTACCTGGAGGAGTTTTCCTTTCTTTTTCCCCACACAAGCAGAGACAGTCTGGTCAACAATGCAATAGTAGGCGGAAGTACTCATGCTGATGCTTTCGCGACTTCTTTGCTGGTTGCACTAAGTCTAAAGAGTATCGAGAAGAGCTATGCACACAGAATGTCGCCTTATGACGTACCACATAAGAACATTACAATACTCAGTCACAAAAAAAGGAAGAAGAAGAAGAAGATGAGGCAGACTGGGGCTTCACTGTCAAGCAACTTGCGACGACCATCCATGAAGACAGTGTAGCCTATACGGTCTCAACCTCCAGCTTGACAACGGATGATGGAAGCAGTCACACATACATGCCTTCCGCTGGATAGCTTCAAGAGGTGACAGTCAGACTACATATGCCATTATCGTCATGGATTCAACCAGCTTGCTACAAAAAGTGGAATGGGAAGCCCAGACTGGCATGTGTAAATGTTCGACATCCACCTTCGAAAACTCGTTCCGTGGGAGTACTGCCCTGGACATGCCGGAGTGAAGTGAAATGGCCTGGCAGATACACTGATAGCCAGAGCTACCATCACAAGTGGCTTGCGTCTCGGAAGATCTGAAGTGTTGAGGAGCTTGAGACACTACTTGCGGACACAAAGCCAAGAACATCACAGCATCGATCGCCTGGAGGAGAGAGGCGAGCGCTCGACGATCATGCTTGACAGGACGAGAGAAGGCCATCTTCAATCAAACCAGCACTGGAACTGTTCCAAAGGCTACGTTGGAAAATTAACTTCTGAGACTAGACGGGGTGGAGCGCATGTGGGTTTTTTTCGAGCGCATAGACACCACATTCAACTGAACAGATCTGAACTGTAGCTTTATGAGACCTGTAACAGAGGTTCCCTGTGTTTTAACTCGCAAACGACACTGGCTACTTTTCTGAGGCCGCTTTCCATTTCCCAACCCGAAGATGGCGTACGTCCCTTGAATTTGAAGTTGATACACTATTTGTCTGCTTTTGTCCCATTATCGTCAGCATTCCAGAAGCTGTCAGGGTAAGGGCGAACTGTACAGATCTAAACTGTAGCTTTATGCGACAAATAACAGAGGTTCCTAGTGTTTTAACTCGCAAACGACATTGGCTACTTTTCTGATGCATCTTTCATCTTTCCAACCTGAAGATGGCGTACGTCCCTTGAATTTGAAGTTCATACAGCCATTGTTCCCATTTGTCACAGCGTCAGCATTCCAGAAGCTATCAGCGGAAGCAGTGGGTGGTACCAGGTTATCGTCGTCCCACAGGAAATTAGTGCCGAATACAGACATCCGAGCACCAAGGAAGGCCCTGACAGGATCCCATGGTGCTTCTGTTGAATGAATAACAAAAGCAACTGTGAAATCCATTCGCATTCACACACACACACACACACACACACACACACACACACACACACACACACACACACACACACACACACACACAGAACTCGAAAATTTTACTTTACAAGTATTGTACCTGTCTAACAGCTAGTCTTTGCTAACCTAATGATGAGCGAAAAATATAATTACAGGGCATCATTTATTTACGGCATGAAAGAGTAAGTGAAAATGTATACATGAAAATGTGTGCATGGAGCATAAGAACATCCACACAGAAACACAGCATGTTCATAGCGAGAGATGCACACAGTTCATACATTACTCAGTAATTGGATTGGCATACAGCTAGCCGAAAAGGCAGTAGAATATCCAATAAACACATATAACAGGAGCAATCAATGGTGTCTACAAACAATAAGGAAAAGGGACCACCACCACCACAAAAAGAGCAATAGCTCGTACAAGCAGTCTGAAGGACTGGGCAGAACTGAATGAGTGTAGAAAGTAGGTCTCAAATAACCAGTCACTGCAATGGTATTCATTCGAACCCCCCCCCCCCCCCCCCCCCCCCCCCTTGTCTCTACCCTAGCAGTTTTGTCGGCGTGTTGGTTCTTTGGATGTTTTGTTTTGTTTTGGTGTGTGTGTGTGAATGTGTGTATGTTTGTGTGGTCACAATCCATCCGATGTGACTCTTTGATTGTTTGAAGGTGCATGTACATGAGGTTTTCGTTTGAAGGAGCTGAATGAATGACAAGACTTGATTACCAAGAGGTAGGTTATTCCATAAAAAGGCACCAGAAAAGGCCATACCAGTTTATAATATTTTGGTGTCTTGCACCAACTCTGTCAGTTGCAACTCAGCGCGTACCATGGTTGATGTTAGTGTCACTGTGCACGTTTGTGTATATAAAGTTGCTTAGTACCGGCGCATGTGCAGTATCATTATAGGGGTGATAATACTGATTAACATTATTTCGTCTGCTAGGTGAACATTACATCCCTCCTCACCTTTGAATACATACTGAAGAGGAGATAAAACTCCAGTTACATTGACTGATGTACAGGTGAATCTTTGTGTATTTGTTGAAGAAGAAAACAAATCAGTCTCTGCATGTTGTTGTTTTCCACAAAAAAGTGTTAAATACGTGAAGAGTTCTGTTGCTGTTGATGTTTTTTGTTTGTTTGTTTGTTTTCTTTCTCTCTCTCTGAATGTTCGTATTGTTCGCGTTTAGTGTGAAACATTAAATACACTAGGACAAATTTCAGAGAATCAAACACCCTGAGGCATTTTGAGGCAGAAGCTGTCAGAGAACGTTTTCTAAAGGAACTGGGTATGCTGAATCCATTTCTGGGGTCTGCCAAAGTCAACAATGCTTACTTTGTCTGGTATCCTAAGATATTCAACATGGCCAACAAAGTGCTGTAAAAAATACTATCAGCACAGTGTTCTGATATTCGCTAGACTTTCACAACACTTTTCATGCCATTTTGTTGTTTCATAGCATTTTCGAAACATGTGAAGCTTTGTTTTAGATCTCTTTCATGTTTTGTTATACCGCACGTAAAAATGCTGGGGGGGGGGGGGGGGGGGGGGGGGGGGTATATTGGAATCGCCGTATCCTTGTGTCCGTCGCTACGTGTATCTGTCTGCCGGACTTTGTCCAGAAGATATTCTCTGAACAGCTCAACCTTTTGTATCCAAACCTGATATGGGGGTGCATCGTCCTGAGCCGGTGTGCCATGTACAAGAATTGGTATGCTATCTTCAAGGTCAAAGTCACAATAAGGGCTTATATAATCACAATATGACTGTTTCAACTATATCAATGTTATATTTTCTGAACTGATGTTTTGTTTTCCTTTTTATTTATTTTTTATTTTTTACCGAACATTGTTAAAGACCCTGTACAATGAATGTTGTATTCCTTTGTTGTTTCTTTCCCCTTTTCTTCCTTTTCGTTTTTTGATAGGCTCATTATCCTGATCTCTTTTAATTTGTGTTCAGTAGCTAGAGTTGTGTGAGTGTGTGTGTGTGTGTGTGGGGGGGGTGGGGGGGTGGGGGGGGGGGGGGGGGAGAATTGCATGAACAATTGACATCGCTATGCTCGTGGTCTATACAGAACTGCTCCGTCATACTGCTGAACCAGGGAGTCGGCTTTCTCGTACGGGCTATGCGATGGCAGAGTGGGGCGTGCTGGTTAAGGACACAACGGAGACAGCGCCGGAAATCTTGTTTAACGTTGTTAGTGTCAGTCTTTTTAAGGCACCGGTACTAGAAGGTTTTAGATTTGTTAGTTGTTGTTTTTTCCTTTTCCTTTCTTTCTTTGTTCTTCCTTTTTGTGTGTGTGTGTGTGTGTGTGTGTGTGTGTGTGTGTGTGTGTGTGTGTGTGTGTGTGTGTGTGTGTGTGTGTGTAGATACGTCCAATTTGTTTCGGAATTAGTAGAAGTAGCCCCCCCCCCCCCCCCCCCCTCCCAAGTGTGCCAAGTGATTTTAAAGGGCATCGTTTACCCACTAGTTGTAAAGGCACACAACTTACCAGATCTAGTTCATCAAGAAGAGTGCATTACTCTGTTTTGCAGCTAGTTCTAGTCAGTTCCCTTTCGTAGGCTTACTTTCATTATCTCTCTTTATAAAGAATGGCCATTAATTGGACTGACCATTAATAGGAGGCTGAACCATGGTCCAACGCAGAATGAAGAAGAATCGTCGATGACTTACCGGTGTTGCTTTCGGTCAGCCGTGCCAGCATCAGGTTTTTCTTTCTGGTATCCAGAATGGGCAGGCGCCCTTCGTTATCAGAACACACATTAACGCTCTCTGGTTGAGAGTAGTGTGAATCTTGGAAGAACATGACGCATAAAGTGGTATCCCCATCTCGAAGCAAGTAGTAACACCAATTGATGGGACAGCCATCTGTAAATACGAGAAGAAGTAAGGAAGTAACTGGTTCTTAACGCCTTATATATAGTCAGCCTGGTAGGACATATCGACGCAAAACATGTATGTATCTATAATTATATAAACATCAAACTAAAGACTAAACACACACACACCCACGCACGCACGCAGGCACGCACGCACGCACACACACACATACACAGCGGTTTGCGTCATTTTGTCACATTTTTAAAAAGAAAAACATTCTGTAATATATAATAATATTAGAGTACGTTTTTGTTTTTTAACAATGTGACAAAATGCGAAAATTTTTTTAGAGCATCTTGGACAAGCGAGGGGGGGGGGGCTTGAAGCAGCTTTCCAGAGGGCTTCATGGCATAAATCGTGCTCTTTAAAAACAGTTTTTTTAAGGAAAACACAACGCATTTCAAGTCAAAACAAAGGCAAAAACAATCAAATGAAATGTTCTTCATTTTAACCAATTTACTTAGTTTGTATCCAAATTTTTATTTTTGTTTATTTGGTATGGAACACCAGGTACTGCGGAATTGGTTACACAACATGTCTACCTTGGTTTTGGATGTGAAAGCACTCAGACACGCACAGCAGCTATAAACTTCCTAGCCCAGCTAGCGAAATGTCATCTTTCCTGCAGTGCTCAGCACTCAGCAGCTGTCTTTGTGCATATGACGGAGCGGCGTTCGGATTAACGAACTTGTAAAAAGATTGATGAAAGGTGTATTTGAGAAGGACAAAAAAAGTCATATCTCCCTAAATATACACTGTTGCTCTCAGATCTCAAGTGCGCTCAGAGAGTGGAGGGATACAGGAAATGAGTAAGTATTATAAAACAATAAAGCGAGACTTACCAAGTAAAGTGAAGCTGTTTGCAGATTCATACGAATTTATTGTAGACCGGAACAGAGTGCACTTGCCCAGCCGCACATTCTGGTCTTTCTCTAAAAGTAATACCACCCCCCCCCCCAAAAAAACAACAACAACAACACAACAAGAACAACAACAAACAAACAAACAAAAAAGCAAAAAACAACAAACAACAACGACAACACAACAAGAACAACAACAAACAAACAAACAAAGCAAAAACAAAAAACAAAAAAACTAAAAAACTCCGCTTCACTTGACATCTGGCTTGTGGCAGTGTGTATGCGGGCTTTCATGTCTGACGGAGAGGTCGCGCGCGTTTCTCAAGTGCACTCTGTTCCGGTCTACAATAAATTCGTAAGAATCTACAAACAGCTTCACCTTACTTGGTCAGTCTCGCTTTATTGTTTATAATTAGTAGTAGCAGTAACTGAATTTTAATGTCCTGTCAACCACACAGGGTCACCTCAGGACAGTCAAACTCAGGTCATAAGATTCCAGACAGGAGGGAGACATCAATCATCCGCGGCCTCCCTTCGGGGTTTATAATTATAGCCAAAGGAGTTTAGTGAAAAGATGCCTATGTACCTGAAAATGTTAGATAGGATCATAGTACATGTGTTTTAAACGTCATGCTTTTTAATTCCATTTTGCAGTATGCACCTGATGTTGTGACCATAAGAGCTCCGCTAAATGGGGATCAGTTGTGTGGACACGTTTACGTAGCGTGACCTAATGACAGTAGCCGCTGTTGTAGACAGCACATAAAGGTATCCTGAGATCAGGGGTATCTTTCAGGCCACAAGTGTTCCCCGAGGAGCATTCTATCTGCCCAAAGTTCATGCTTTAATTTCAAAACAATTTCAGTAACATGTTTTCATAGTCCTGGGATTGCAAATTTGTGTTTTCCATGACCTAATTACGGATATTGTTATAGACTCAGGGAATCCAAGTGAGTGAATGGACCAAGCAGGTCTTTTTGGAGCATTGTGCTTGTGTGAAAGATCGTAATTGATGTTGATTACAAAAACAAAACAAAAATTAAATTGTAGTTTTGGTCATCCCGTCAGTACGTGTAGGTGACCTTATTACATTGCTAATTATATCCAGATGAGGTCAGTACAAAGATGTCTATGAGCCTGAAAATGTTCAAATAGGATCATAGTACATGTGTGCAAAACATCATGCCTTCGCTCCATTTTCCAGTACCCACCTGATTTTTCGACCTTAGGATTTTTCGACGCTACAATCATTATGAGTAAAAAACAACAGCAAAAAAACAATAACAAAAGCGATTGGGGTAAAAACCCATTAAACCACACCTTTGCTTGTGAAATAATTTGCTTGTTATATTTTATTTTTTTAGAACACCGCATACATTATCGAAAGTTCACTCCACAGAGATAAAAACAATGGGTGAGAAACATGATTGCAATCCACATGCATTTCTCCCGTGACCTGTACGCAAAACTGAGAGCTTCAGGTGTGCTATCGGTGACACCAAAGACATTGATGACGTCAGAATGAAGCGCAAGATAAAATGCACAACGCGGTAATCCGGTCGTGAGTTAGTTAAGGTGTCCAAAAAGGTTACCTCTTCAAATCAATAGAAACTCAACGGCACGCTCAATCACAAGATGTTCGCTAGGGATCGTGTTCGTTTAACCTGCTCCAAGCACACGAGAAGTTCAGCTTGCGAAGGAGAGTTCCTTTAAAGTGATGGACATTTTATTTTATTGATATCGAGGGTATCGTTCGATTCACGTATTCACCTGACTTGATACGGTAGTAGACATAGCCCGGAGCATCCACCATCCTACTACTGTTCATGAAGACTGTATCGTGTAGATCGCAGACCAGAGTTTTGGGATTGTAGAAGAAAGCAGAGCAACTGGGCATATCAGAGCAAAACGTAGCGCAAGAGGGCGCGTCGTTTGCCGTCATTGTCGTGGCCGGCGCAGTGTCTGGTTTTCTGTTGTCCAATGGGTGGTCTTTGAACCAAGTCAACGGTGGCAGCGAACAACGGCCTTTTTCCGCGGCATGGCTGATGACCAGCAACAGCAACAGTCTGTGGATGTAGGCAGCAGGTGAGGCGATGAAGCCGGTGCGTGGAACACACTCTCACACACACACACACACACACACACACACACACACACACACACACACACACACACACACACACACACGCGCGCGCGCACATACATACACATATACGCACGCGCGCGCGCGCAGACACACATATACACGCACACGCACACCACACCACACACACACACACACACACACACACACCACACACACACACACACACACGCACACACACACACACGCACACACAGCACGCACGCACGCAACGCACGCACGCACGCACACACACACATATATACACACACACGCACGCACACACGCACGCACGCACGCACACGCACGCACGACCACGCACACACACACACACACACACACACACACACGCACGCACGCACGCACGCACGCACGCACGCACGCACGCACGCACGCACAGCACACACACACACACACACACACACATCTATAAAACACTCTGAATGTACTCAGTAATGTGTTTTTTGTTTGGTTGGTTGGTTGGTTGGTTTTCTGGTTGTTGTTATTGCTGTTATTGTTGTTGTTGTTGTTGTAGTTGTCGTTGTCTTTGGTTTAGTTTTGTTTTTCGGGCTGATTATTCTACCGTATCACTCTGGGCAGCATATAGTGACAACTTCCGAACAAGACAGCGATATCATCGCATGTTGTTAGATATGTATTTTAGGGAGAAATGATTCGCCGATAGATAATTGGCTCAGGTGAGGGTCGAGTTGAGATCACAAAGTAGAATTATGACAGATGATCAGTGTAAGAATACAGCAGCCACTGCACTGTCAGCGAAATGACTCTATATACGCTCGACGTGTTCTGGAATTGCTGAGTAGAAGCAGCCTAGGAAGACGTGCTAGAGACAAGGCCAGGAAGTATTAATCGTTTTGCTGAGGTATGAAACGACGGTGCAAACACTCTGTGAAAGACGAAGAAAACTAATAATAATAATAATAAATAATTCTTATAAAGCGCTATTCTTTAACCAGAGTTCTCACTGCGCTGTACAAACATCTTATCACAAAAACCCATTAACATACATTTCAGCAAAAAAAACCCTTTAAATTTAATGTAGTTTAAAATTACCATTATCACCTATCGAAACAATACACGAACACACACACACACACACACACACACACACACACACACACTGACACGCGCACACTAGTCTCCGCTCTTCCACTCATACAACAATTAGCAAAATATTAACGATCTCAAACAACGACACCAATTTGAATCTGTCTTTTCACCCACCCAACCCGTGCCTCCTTCTCTTGCCTAGATCTCCCTCCCCCCTTCTAGAGCAGACGGAGTAAAGTTGTTGGGACATTTCAGTAATGAAACGACACGAAAGTACTCACACAACTCAGTCGTGTCGAAACATTGTACGAAGCCACATTATGCTGCTTTCTAGAGTCAACATCGACTGCTTTCCAGACGTAGGCCTACTGCTCCGTCTCGTGGTCCTTGTCGTCTGCTGCGATTGTCACGTGACAAGCCTTGCCCGCTCGAATGGAGTCGTCTGTTAATTTCAATCGCACTGTCAAAATTGAATAGAAAGGCAAAGAAGCGAAAGTCGGTTGGAGATTAACGAATATTAGCATAGATTTTGTTACAAGACCATTATTTCAGATGTTTTGGCTGTTCGATTGCGTGTGTAGTTGGCCGGCTTCTCGTGTCGTTCTGTGTCACTAGGCCTACGGATACACCGTACAGAACAATGATCTGAAATTCTTTCTCCTTCGCTTTCCGTAAAGGCTGCTACCTAATTGTAGTCTTTGTCTTTTATTTGTCTGTGTCAATAAAGAAACAAGAGAAGATGATACATATGATGGTGAATGCACTGAAAATGGGACGAATTCGTTGTCGTGCGCATTCAGCTGCACAATGCAAAAAGGTTGATACCAAAGGCTGAATGAGTTGTCGCTGCCTCTGTTCAGTGTTTCAAGGCCCTAGCAGCGGCCACACAGCACCAGTAGCCGTCAACGCAGTAAGCCAGACTGCTGGATCAAACAGTGTACAACTACTAGATCAAGATAATATATATATAACAACAATACCAGATTTAGATCCAGAAGTGAACAACCTGAATAATTCCACAGTTTCTGACGACGAGTCGATTGAAAGACCTCCTCTCGACTCATAAGCAAAACTAGAAAGACTTTTTTTAACGTTTGGCCTTTAGTCACATACTGCACAGTCAGTGTCAGCGTGTCTAATCAAGATCATCAAACAAACAAACAAAACAACAACAAACACAAACAAAATACAACAACAAAAGCACATACTAAAATGTGGTAACACCACAGACGTTGAATAATTCTGCTAGTTCAAGAGAAGCAGACGAGAATTAGTGCAAATGATACTTACAAAACAGCCATCGAGCGGTTGCGGCCTCCACTGATATATTTCCAATTGACACATGTCAGTAGTGACGTCAATTGTTCGATGTCTGCTTTACGTATTCTTCTTTCTTTAAAGGAACTAACCCACGCAGGTTTGGCTAAAAAACAACAACAAAAAAACGATTTTTGGCATGATTTGTTGTTGTTGTTTGTTTCAGGTACGATTTTTCTGTAGCATTAATTTCTGTTTTGGCCCTTTTGAAATACGTCAGTTTAAGACTAACTGTAGTGTGAACACACAAGGGAGTTAATTAGCGCTCGACTGAAATACGTAACACAAGCACAACAACGTAGACCCGAACCGCCTACGACTCGCGTCCAAGTCGCCTATGACTCATGTCTTCGTTGTTGTACTTGTGGTTCGTATTTCGAGTGCTGATTAACTCCCTTGTGTATTGAATCTGCACGAGCGCTTTGTTTGAGATTTCTAACTGTGGTGGACTAAAAATAAACTGGGAATCTCCAAACGGGGTGCAACTATTTACGGAATGCGTATTACGTCATTACATTTGTTATTTTACACACGTTTTTGTAGACTCGACTTGCAAACAAATGACAATGGCGTCGTCTCAGGCACGAAGTCTACTCCGGCCTGATAATCTGTCGGGAGACTTAACTGATGATTGTCTGAATAATTTTATAAGAAGTTTTTTTGGCATACATGTCATAATCGTGCAATATGTACCTCACTATAGAGAATGCGACCGGTAGCTAATAATCCTCGGCGAGGGTACCAGGCGAGATCAAAAGATCAAGAGATCTTAGAGGAGGGAGGTGGAGCTGGACCCTCAACTTAGCCCAGAAGAGATCATGAGTAGGGAGGTGGAGCTGGGCTAAGAAGATTGGACCTCCTTTGCTTGAGTTGTCCAAGTTGTTCGTCAACAGCAGTGCGACGGACATTGTCTTTGTGACTCTGGCCAGGCACAGCAGTTGAAACAGCAATTGCGCAGTGCACAAGTCGCTGGGCAATGGCGAGGGGACACCGCCCTAACACTTCCATTGTTCTGGCGGCGGTCCACGGTCTCTCCTGTCTTTTTCGGGCGGTTTCCGCGGTCGAGCCTTCACTCTTTCGGCCCCTTCCCACTCTGCCCCCGTCCCTAATAGGCCATCTCGCCTCCGTGGACGTAAAGCACCATGAATCGACGGAAGTGAAAGATTTTGGGTGACGAATCTCAGCGTATTGATCCGATGTTATTACATGAAATGTTTCAGACACCATTTTCTAAAAAAAAAAAATATTAAAAAAAAATCAAGAAAAACCTACCGGCCGGCGGCACACCAAAAGCAGATACATTACGCAGACAGGTAGTAGTAGAATATTTAAACGTAGGGTTCCGGTAGACTACTTACTTCTATCATTGAAAAAAGACGTTACACGAACGTTTCCTTTTACTTGTTCAGGCAGTAACAGCTTTGCCAGTTTCCTACCGCAGGCGTCTAAACTTGTGTACAGCTCTTTCCACCTCTCCACCTGATCACCCAGGTTTACCGGCCGCAACCTGTATCTTTGTTGTTGGTTTTTGCCAGTCGAACTAAACGTTCTTTTTTAACTGGTCCTCCGAGTATAAATGGTAGTATCTCCAAATGTATCTCTGATTTGATTGCATAATCTTCACACAAAAATAAAATAAACTTAATAACAAATAAAACAAAGCAACCAAACAAAAACAGAAAAGTACAAGTGTTTCATTCTCCGTTCTTCGTTGCTTTCATTCAATGGGTTATTTGCTCCAAATGGAGAAATAGCGCATGAAAGAATGCATGTATTATCTGTTACCAGTTACAAAAGGTAGGCGCGACACAAAACAAGACACATGTCCTGTCCCGTGTTCTCTTGTCGTGTACATAATTATTCGTAGCAATTCTTTTCAGTTTTGTCATTCTGACCATCAGTAACTATTTTTGAGCTATATTTTCCCCTTTCTCCTTTCTATTCATCCTAATAACGTCATGATGATTTTACCATCATTTGATTGTTCCTCTTGGGGATTTCAGACAATATGAATTAATTTCCGTGTATTTTATGCTGTTCCCCATAAAAAGGTTACGAAAATGACATTATTTCAAACACATTGTCCAGATTTAAAAATTAAACATTGACAAAAATAATTTATACGTGACAGGTACAGAAAACTCAGAAGTTCCGGTATCTTATTAATGACGTCATACTAAAACATGGGAAACAGCTCGTGAAAAGTGTTAGTAACAGTATCTGGGAAAGTCCTCTTCTAAAATCGTTCTAAAATCAACGCCACATTCAATCACAAAACATTTAAAGCGGATCATGGTCGTTTATCCTCTAAGCACACGATAAGTTAGCCTCCGAGGGAGAGTTCCTTTAAAGCAATAGTTAAAGACTGGCCCGCGCGGAAGATGATTTTTTTGCTAAAACGTGTACTTTAATGTAGTGAGTCCGTGTTTACTTTTTGCAAAAAAAAAAAAATGCGTTTATTTTTAATTGAATAAAAATCACACCAAGCCAATTACCTGTTCAAAGTGCGAAAACCGGAAATACGTCGCTTGTGTATCAAGCTGAAATAATTATGGGAGTGCCTTCTGTCCCAACGACTAACAATAACAATCATGTTGTTTTGTTGTCGTTGTGTTTGACAAAAGATCTCATGTCCAGCTTTTGATAAGTGAAGGCCTCATGGCCAGTAGTAAATACCATATTTAACATATATACAATAGTGTAATATAAACTGTTAGTATTACTACATTGGTGTTATAACTTATATGAGTTATAAAACAAACGTAGTAGTATAGTACTTAGCAAATTAAAGCTCAGAAAAATTACGAATTTTGTTTACTATCAGATGAGAGTTCACACGAGAAAGAAAGGAGAGGAGGTAGTTCAATTAACAGTATATGAGGCTTATACAGTGGTACATATGATACAGAGAGAGTGAGTTGTAGATCAGTAATTTATTATCATAACAGTAATTCTATGAATATACCGATAGTAATAATATGATTAATAGAGACAAACAAATTCATCGTCTTATGCAGGCCGAAGCAGACCTTACAGCAAACCGATTGCTGGAAGTTGACTGACCCTGTGCCCTCTGACTCAAAGTCAACTGAAACACCAGAATCAACCTGACCAGTCTGCAACTATTATGTAAGTGTTGTTCTACAATTTTACTTTGTTCACCACATTTCTTATTCTGTCCTAAAAAAACAAACAAAAAAACAAAAACAAAAAAAAACATGTTGATGGTAATTGTATCGTAATATTAATATTACTAATAGATCTATACAAACAAATTCATCTTCTGCTTCTCCAGTCTCACTACACCTCCCTCGCACACCCACCCTCCCCCGAAATAAACAAACAACAACAACATAGTGGTAGTAGTTTAATAGTAGTAGTCGCATTAACATTCTGTAACTGTTTGTTATTATTGTTAGTGAATATGTAGTATGTACACCTGTTACTTGTATGTTAGATCCCCTTTCCTAATACTACCTACCTTCAGCTGCATGCGTATCTGAAAGATTTTGTGTGCTCCTAAAATCAGTGACTGGTAATGCGTTTAATGATATTATTGTTATCTCTTTGATGTATGACATGACTTGAAATTATCGTGATTCCAAAATGCTATGATGCTTGTTTGTTTTTATTTTTGAAACTGTGTAACGAATGTGAACAGGTAATTGGTGGTGCTGTGCTGAGCATGGTAAGAAGTGTGACATTGCAATTTTCTGTCACTGTCACACACATTCTGTCATTAGTGTCAATGAAACAGTTGAAACTGAAAGTTGCATTATTGTGAAATACATTGAGTTAATAATTGTGCATGATTTCAACCTCTACTGAACTGTATCTCAATCATACCAGTTCTTGTGACCTTGACTATTAAGGGTATGTTTTTTATTTGCCTGGTTGCCAGTTTTTATGATGCTGAAGATGGTGTGTGTCTTAATTTTCCAGTTGCCGATTCATGTGGTGAGCAGGGCACCGGAAGAAACAATTGATAGGAAGAGTAGAGGTGGCAATAAAAGTGAACGGAAGAGATGATGATAAATGGAAGTGATAATGTCGACGAGTGGAGTGCCAACGGAGGTGAGCGGATATGACGATAACGTCGATTGCAACTGACGATAGAGGTGAATAAAACTGACTCTCAAGGTGAGTGAACGTGATGAAAATGGTGTCTGGCAGTGATGACGAAGGCGAATGAAAATGACGAGAAAGACGAATGCAGTGAAGACAAAGACAAATGGAAGTGAAGAGAAGATGAATACAATGACGACGGAGGTGAATACACGTCATAACGTTTTGTTTGTTGTTCAGTCAAGGACGAGTGCCTCTCGGACGACTGGGGATGCAGAAACAGGGTATGAGTATATACGGATTTTGTGTGTAACAGCAACGACTGTGGCGACGGTAGTGACGAGCTACCCGAGAACTGCCCCGACACCCAGCCGCCTCAGTGAGCTGTGCCGCTCGATCCTGATTTTGAGTCGGTATGCCGCGCTCTTCATGTCGGAATAGATCCGTTTTTCACCACTGACAGTTTCATTTGGATTTTTCTGGAGTGTGTGTGTGTGTGTGTGTGTGTGTGTGTGTGTGTGTGTGGTGCGTGCGTGCGTGCGTGCGTGCGTGCGTGCGTGCGTGCGTGCGTGCGTGCGTGCGTGCGTGTGTGTGTGTGGTGATGATGATGATGATGATGATAATCATGACGATGGTAATGATGATGATAAAGCACGTTAGTGAAATCAGTCACTCATGATACAATAACGGGAAGTTTAACTGAAATGATTGATTCACACAGATATTTCACGAAGTCTGCAAACACCTCAAACTCAGTATATATCTTTTTTATTTATTTAAGCAGAACCAAACAAAATGCACATTGTGGCATTAAATAACTAGCTGGCCTTTGTGAGGGAACAAACACACAGAAAGACAGCTACTTTAAGGCGGAAAAGGAGTAATGTGATGATGATCATTCAAAGGAAAACCGTAAGGATGGTGTGAGAGTGTAACAGTTGACCCTGGCGGCTCAGAGCCAGGCAACACACCTTTCCTTCACCCTCTAGCCTATAGTTGTATAGTAATCTCTCTCTCTCTCTCTCTCTCTCTCTCTCTCTCTCTCTCTCTCTCTCTCTCTCTCTCTCTCTCTCTCTCTCGGTCTCTGTCTCTGTCTCTCTGTTCAGCATACATATGCTTCCGATTAACATCGAAAGATCTCCTTTCCATTACCGGTAGTATTAATACTTGTGTACCCAACTTTCTCTCTCTCTCTCTGTCTCTCTCTCGTTCGTTCGTTCTCTCTCCCCCCCCCCCCCTCTCTCTCTCTCTCTCTGTCGGTCTCTGTCTCTCTGTTCATCATATATATGCTTCCAATTAACATCGACAGATATCCTTTCCATACCGGTAGTATTAATACTTGTGTACCTAACTCTCTCTGTTTCTCTCTGTCTCTCTGTCTCTCTCTCTCTCTCTCTCTCTCTCTCTCTCTCTCTCTCTCTCTCTCTTCTCTCTCTCTCTCTCTTCTTCTCTCTCTCTCTCTCTCTCTCTCTCTCTCTCTCTCTCTCTCTCTCTCTCTCTCTCTCTCCTTTGTGTACACGCTATTGCTATTTGAACGGTTCGCGGTGTTGCTGCTTCTTCTCATTTATTGTATTCTGATTCAGGCCTACACCTACTGTTCTTGCTTCCATTATTTGTAATCGCTTTGCTTGTCTGAGCAGTGTTTTTTGTGTGTCTCTATACGATATTGCCACTTTAACACTTCGTTCTTCATCGTACATCAGAACCATATTTCTCATCATCTTCATCTTTTTTTCTCCTTTTTTTTTTTTTTTTTTTTTTTTGTCGTCGGGGTCTGTCTCTGATTTCAAAATAGTCACCTTACTCATCATTACTGTGGTAGTCAATATTGTTACTATTGTTTTATGCGTATCCTATTGACATGCAGATTAGCAGGGACGGATTGTAAGAATAGGCAACTGCCTACAATCTTAATCCTTGTGTAATAAAGTTCTGAGTTCTCTCTCTCTCTGTCTCTGTCTCTCTCTCTCTTTCTCTCTCTTCTCTCTCCCCCCCCCCCCCCCCTTCTCTCTCTCACTCTCTGCTTCTCCTCTCTCTCTTCCCCTCTCTCTCTCGATGTGGAATTCTTAAATGAATTTTGAATGTCTATAATTATTAACATAATAATAACGTACTGATTTATATGCTGTTTCTCCAAAAAGGAACTTATAGCCCATTAAAAAGCAAAGAACCAAGACAATCAAAACAAACTCGCAGGTGTACACGCACGCACGCACGCACGCACGCAGAGTGCAGGACAATTCACTTGGTCATTTCCGGTGCTGGATTCACTGAGGCGGTGTCCGAGCAGAAGCATTCGCAGAGGACCACGGGAATGACCAGTGACGTCATCCCTACTCCCGCCATGAACACGTAGGCACCCCAGCCATACTTGAACCACTCGAAATCGTCGATGATGATGTCATCGAAATAAACGTCGAATAGAATCCACGTCACACTCCCCGTTAAACCTGAAAAGAAACAACCGTGTTTTTTCTTCTTCTCACGATTCCCATCTTCCACGCCCTCTCATCAGAAGGAGCCTCAATTATTTCTGCGTCCGCAGTACCCCATTGAGCGAGGCAGGAGTCCAGGCACGTGTAAGGCAAGCGTGTCGATATGTTTGATTCTAGAGACGCTCTCACAACCTTTAACTCTCTCCCATGGTTCCATGGTTCGTCTGTTTCAGTTTCGCGTGTTTCAATGCGTGTGTTTGAGTGAGTGAGTAGGTGGGTGAGTGAGTGAGTAAGTGACTGAGCGAGTAAGTGAGTGAGCTACTAAGTGAGTGAGTGGGTGAGTGAGTGAGTGAGTAAGTGAGAGAGAGAGAGAGAGAGAGTGTGTGTGTGTGTGTGTGTGTGTGTGTGTGTGTGTGTGTGTGTGTGTGTGTGTGTGTGTGTGTGTGTGTGCGTTTGTATGTGGGTGTGTGCGTGCGTGCGTGCGTATGTGCATGTGTGTGTGTGTGTGTATGCGTGTGCGTGCGTGTGTGTGTGCGCGCGTTTGTGTGTGTGTGTGTGTGTGTTTGTGTGTGTGTGTGTGTGTGTGTGTGTGTGTGTGTGTGTGTGTGTGAGAGAGAGAGAGAGAGAGAGAGAGAGAAGAGAGAGAGAGAGAGAGAGAGAGAGAGAGAGAGAGAGAGAGAGAGAGAGAGAGAGAGAGTGGTGGGGGGCGTTGATATATCATTCCAAATTGTTTAAAATGACATTGAAACCTATTCGTAGTTAAGCGGATTTGCTCTTGTGATCTGTACTGATGCCTCCCAATTGGTTCAATTTTCTAGGTTCGACATTATCAGTAATTAAGTGAATTATTATTATTATTATTTTAAGCAGATGCCTTAATTTTTCTAGACAACGAACAGAAATGTACGATACAATTAATGTCAATAGAGGAAATGAGGTAAAAGACGCACACTCAAAAAGAAAAAGGAAGAAGAGAAAAACTTTCTTTCAGATTGGACCTACTCAGGATAATTTATGAGTCCGGGTTCGATTAAATTCTTTATGCTAGGTGCAATCAGTCCAGTAGTAATAAGCCCCGGGAAACAGGAGCTTGCGTATCACCAGCGAAAAGACTAGCAAAACGTTTGAATCCGGAAAGGTCCGGTTTGTTTTTTGGTGGCCAGCCAGGCGCGTCTCGCTGAAGGAAATATAGTTATTGTTGACTTACCCATGAAGACGACCGTTGCCAGGAAGAGGCGCGTCATCACTTTTAGGGTGACGTCACCGCACGTGAAGACGGCAAAGACGAAAGGCGAAATGAGAATGAAAACAGCGCCAATGACCGCCATTGTTCCAAAGGCCAGCACTGAGCGGACTCGATCTAAAAAAAACGAAAACAGAAAAACAGATAGAGACAACGGACTGTTAACGCCCAGTCAACCATGGGGGTCCAACCAGAAGGAAAAAATGTCAGCTACGACGTCGACGACGACGACGACGATGATGATAATGATGATGACTATAGGTAGCTACCTAGCTAGCTAGCTAGAGAGATAGAAATTCAAATAGATAGATAGATCTATAGACAGACAGATATAAATTGAGAGAGAGAGAGAGAGAGAGAGAGAGAGAGAGAGAGAGAGAGAGAGAGAGAGAGAGAGAGAGATTAACTGATTGATTGATTAATTAAACTTCATTTCTCAAAGGTGAAGATATTAGCACAAAGGCCGACTTACACATCTGCCGTGGCTACAGTACTACTAATAACCAAGACATACATAGTGAAATGTTATGACAGAAGGATATAGACAAATACATCATCAATAATAACACATATAAAAAGAGACAGCGACTGCAACGGAAATGAATGTAATACATCATCCAAGAAAAATATATCCATACGCTTAACATAAAAGTGCACACACGCTTGGGCGTGCGCATACATATATACATAAGCACATAAAAAAAGGCCAGTTGAATCAAGCAAGAAACTCAATATTGTATGGTTTGAGGTTGAAAACTTACGAGTTACGTTACAGTCTGCACGAAAATGTTGACGAGCTTTAGATTTGAACGTGCTAACCAAGCAAGCCCTTTTAAGGCTTCTAGGTAGAGCATTCCAACAAAAGGATCCAGAATAAGAAAAACACATCTTATAGATGTCAATTCTTGTATTGGGCAATATGAGAATGCTGTTCTGTGAACTATGTGAACTATGCGCTCCAGTGCGGACAAGCCGTCTTAGATATTGGAGTGATTTGTTATGGATAACTTTGTGCACTAAGATACATGTATCCTACTGAAGATGTCCTTTTAACGGTAACAGACCATACGAAATAAGCCCTCGTCCAGTTAGCATTGGCGAAACAGCACAGAGAACTTTGACTGCACGTTTGTCTACAGACTTAAGCTTTC
>JABMCL010000613.1:242500-257500 GCA_018857735.1 Alviniconcha marisindica | reverse complement strand
TACTAGAGCGATTATAACGCCATTTACGCCGTCCTAAGCAATGGCTTTAAACTGTAACAGCGCAAAGTGATATTTTTTGCGGCCAATGAAACGGTTACAATGGCTACCGACATCCTAATCACGGTCTCTGAGGGGTTTATGTCAGAGGTGGTATTTACTTCCGGTAACACACAATGAGACGAGGAGGGGGAGGTAATGGTGGGGCCCATGAAAAAAGGTGCGTGTGTGCGTGTGTGTGTGTTTGCGTGTGTATGTGTGTGCGTATGTGTATGTTTGTGTGCGTGCGTGTGTGCTTGCGTGCGTGCGTGAGTGTATATGCGTTGAGTGTGTGTGTGTGTGTGTGTGTGTGTGTGTGTGTGTGTGTGTGTGTGTGTGTGTGTGTGTGTGTGTTTTTTGGGTACGTCGTTTCGTGTGTGTGTGTGTGTGTGTGTGGGGAGAGAGAGAGAGAGAGAGAGAGAGAGAGAGAGAGAGAGAGAGAGAGAGAGAGAGAGAGAGAGAGACAGACAGACAGACAGACAGACAGACAGACAGACAGACAGACAGACAGACAGAGACAGACAGAGACAGAGACAGAGACGGAGACAGACAGAGACAGATTGATTGATTGATGGTTAGCATGGAAGCCTCCCGTCCCTCCCCCACGCGTAAGCTGCTCTGCGCTGGCGATAGCTTGCCGCTGGGTACAAAATCCCAGAGATCCCGGAATACGAGATTCATGATGGTCGCCAAAAGACCGGTTCGGTGCACGTGCACAATCCAACTCGTAAGAGATCGTAAATTTTGGTGACTGAATAAAACCACCGGACGTGTACGATGATCTAGGATTATTTCGGCTTTTTTTTGGTTTTGACGCCGTGAGGTCCTTGAGGCAATCGATGAGTTTAATGATTAGCAGTACCTCGCATCGACAAAAAGGAGTTCGTCTGCTCTTGTTGGTGGCCGGAGCTGTACTTGCGTGTGTTTCACTGTACTTCTTTACAGCCTTTTTGTTGTTGTTTGTTTGTTTGTTTGTTTTTGCATTTTATGGTGTACTCTGTGGAAACTCACTGTAACTGAAACATTTTGAGCTCTTTTTTCTTTTTCTTTTTTCGTTTCCCCCCCCCCCATGTCTTTCTTTTGTTGTTTTGCGAAAAATTGTGACGCTTAATTTATTTATTTTTAAATAATTTATTTTACATTACTATTATTATCAATGCAAATAATGATCGCTTTGCGGTTTTATGCAACAGGTACTTTTCAGCGTGTGATTGAAGATTCATTTGGTGTCAGTTTGTAGCGGATGTGAAGGAAAATCCTGGGGGGTTCCCAGTCACAGTTAAATATAGACGGCCTTACGCTAGCGCAGTTGTAACCGACAGCATTTTGTGCATCGTGGCCGCGATTTGGCGGGGCTGTCGTAAATTCGAATCGTGCACATATCTATAACTGCGCAGTGGGTCGGAGGGCTTTCCGCTAGCGTAGTTTATAACCGTGTTCATTAAACCGGCTCCTGATGATCAACTTCTGGCCACCCTTCTGCGTTGTCATAAATCAGCTTCGGTTTTCTGCCTTTCATTCCCAATGGAAACCAGTCTGTCACAGAACACTTGTCCCGGTCATATTCAAAAATAGCGCCATCGTTCATAGCATAGAAGTTCTTTCCATCCCTCTGGTCCATCACTATCTTCTTCACAGCAGGTCGAGCAGCAGACGACACAACAGTACTCACATGTTCAGGAGCGAGCGTTGACAAATAGTACTTCACTCCATCCGACTGATCGTCCCAAAACTGCTGAACGTCTTCTGCAACGGCCATTGTCTCTGCTACCTCACAACACTGTTCTTGCGCTGCCATATCATCTTCTCTGTTATCACCGTTGTCTACACTTCCATTTTGCTCCCCGTCTTCTAACTCCTCCGACCTGTGGTTAGCATCCAGTGGGTGTGCTTGGCACTGAGAAGGGGGGCTGACAGGCCGACCTATGTTGCTGGCTTCCAAACCGTCGTTGCTTGACGAAAGGCAGGTTTGCTGCTTGCTGCTCAGTCCTGTTCACTCACCTGTTCTTGCTGTTTTACCTTCGCACGCTTGGCGTCACGCCTGAGTTCACTTGGCGGTTTCTTTCTATAACGTGTAATACTTCTCACCGGTTCATGCTGTTCTTCTATGGCGCCCGTGTCTTTGTTGAACCTTACAATGAGTGTTGTCGTTTTCCCCTTGCCGCGAACGTCCCAAGAAGTAAGCTGACAACTTTCACTCAGCGTTCGAAGCACCGACTCTAAGGCAAGCGGTGTGTATATACATGTTGGCTGCAACTGGCACTCGTAATACGGAAATATGGAAACAGTTCCTGGAGCTGAAACTCTTTGCTGCTCGCTGGTAGCCAGAGAGACAGAGACAGAGACAGAGAGAGACAGAGACAGATACAGAGAGACACAAAGACAGAGAGAGAGAGAGAGAGAGAGAGAGAGAGAGAGAGAGAGAGAGAGAGAGAGAGAGAGACAGAGACAGACAGACAGACAGACAGACAGACAGAGATAGAGAGAGAGACAGAGATAGATACAGAGAGACAAAGAGACATAGACAGAGACAGATGCAGAGAGACACAGAGACAAAGAGAGAGAGAGACAGAGATAGATACAGAGAGACACAGAGACAAAGAGAGAGACGGAGACAGACACAGAGAGACACAGAGACAGACATACAAAGAGAGCGATTACTGACTGGCTAGTTTAAAACCGGAATAAAGTCCCGATGAAAACGAGTATTACATCAGTAAGGTTGTACACAGTATACTTACCCACCAGTACCGCTGCAGCGTAGAAGTACACAACAAGGAGAGTCCGAAATACGTCCCGCATAGCTGTTAGCTCAACACCCACCAGGCCAACCGCATTACAAACTACTGCGCAATGACAGCTAGCTCACCTCGCTGCACTCGCTCAGGTTATCCGATATCACACGCCACACCGACGACTGATCGGGAATCAAAGGACGGCCAAGGCAGCTCGATCTTCAACAAAGACATATCAAGTGTGTATGGCGTGCGCGCTTTAGGATATACTTCCTTGTAGCAGGAACAGCTTGTCGTAGCACGTCTTCCCCCTCCCCGTCCTCGCCCAATCCCTCTATCTTCCCCTTACCCCCCCCTGCCCCCCGTGTGTGTGTGTGTGTGTGCGTGCGGCGACATGTGTTAATGTGTGTGTGTGTGTGTGTGTGTGTGTGTGTGTGTTGTGTGGGCGTGTGTTGAATGGTGTTGTTGTTTGTGTGTGTGTGTGTGTGTGTGTGTGTGTGTGTGTGTGTGTGTGTGTGTGTGTGTGCGAGCGGTAATGTGTGTGTGCGTGTGTGTGTGTATGGCGCGCGCGCTTGTGCTAATGTGTGCAGGTGTGTTAATGTGCGTGTGCGGCGCGCTGACGTGGTAATGGGTGTGTTAGGTGTGCGGACCGTTGTTAAATGTATGTGTGGTGGTGTGTAGTAGGCGCTTGTTATGTTAATGTGTGTGTGTGTGGTGTTGTGTCGCGAGCGTGTGTTAATGTGTGTGTGTGTGTGTGTGTGTGTGTGTGTGTGTGTGTGTGTGTGTGTGTGTGTGTGTGTGTGTTGTGTGTGGTGTGTGTGTGTGTGGTGTGTTGTGGCGCACGCGCGCGTGCTAATGTGTGTGTGTGTGTGTGTGTGTGTGTGCATATATGTGTGTGTGTGTGTGTGTGTGTGTGTTGTTGTGTGTGTGTGTGTGTGTGTGTGTGTGTGTGTGTGTGTGCGAGCGAGCGTGTGTTAATGTGTGTGTGTGTGTGTGTTAATGTGTGTGTGTATGCGAGTGTGTGTTAATGTGTATGTGTGCGAGCGTGTATGTGCGTGCGTGCGTGCGTGCGTGCGTGCGTGCGTCGTGTGTGTGTGCGTGTGTGTGTGTGGTGACATAGAAAATTAATTAAAACGTATTGTTTAACCTCTCCCTCTCTCTGTGTCTCTCTCTGCCTCTGAGTCTTTGCCTCAGTCTGTCTGTCCGTCTCTCTCTCTCTCTCTCTCTCTCTCTCTCTCTCTCTCTCTCTCTCTCTCTAGGAAATGCAGGCAGTTCCGTTCCTACGCTGCCGTACTACACACATTCCCTTTCTCCTCTCTCTCTCTCTCTTCTCTCTCTCTCACACACACACACACACACACACACACACACGCAACAACACTCACGTACGCACACTCTCTCTCTCACCACACACGCGCGCGCGCACTCTTACCACGCCCCACACACACACACACACACACACACACACACACACGCATACACACACATCCACTGGTCTACTTACATACAGACCTGCTAGAATATGAACCTACCTGTTGCACGTCCGCTAACCATACATACCTAACTGGCCACTCACTATCTATACGTTTTTTAGTTGTTGTCTTTTATCTGGGTCACCACGCACACCAACATGCCTGCTCACTCATCTTGTGGCCTCTTTTTTTAATCCATTGGCCTAACGGATTATTAAACTACCTACCAGCCAGTCCCTTTTAGAGTAACGGACCGGTACCTTTATCGGTAGAGAGACGATGTGAAACTACAAAAATGGAAGGTGGGTTATTGAACGGGAACGTTTATAGGATTGTTGACCATCACTTGGGTGAAAAAAGCATTGGCATGTCTGTGGAAAATGTACAATACTGCGCATGTATACCTAAGAAAGGGTAGGTTTGTGTGCATGGATACCGTTACCCGACTGCAGATCGGTATTTTCAGGAAACAGGGCAGAAACGTTTGGAAATTAACAGGTAGCTTAAGGGACAGGTAGATATATGGATAAAGATACTATATGTACCTCAATGGACGGTTATGCAGGAAGCTGGTAGAATATGTACGGAAATGACAATGTAAGTATTAAGATAGGAATTAAGACCAATGTCTGAGTGGACAGTTAAATGGGTAGCAGGGATATGGATGACATTACTTGTATAAATAAGCATGCAGGGTATTGTGTAGCATTAGCAAGAAACTAGACAGGAACAAAAATGAACAGGTACGTTCATAGGTAGGAAGACTATTACCTTAGTGAACAGGTAAGTGGATAGTTGGGATATCCGACTCATCTTCTGATCTACGCACACACAGGCCTATTCGAAATTAAATCTACCTCTTCATCATGATTCTTTCCTTCCAGCTAACCCAAATGACTACCTGTCAACACAACTGCTCGCCTTCATGCACGGAGGCACCTGTTCATCAGTGTGCAGTGCTGAATCAAGTGGCACGTACTTGAAGGCGGAATGATCTGTTTTAATCTCTTTTCCGCCTCTCCCTCCGCATCCGTGCATGTCTAGTTGCTTTGAGTAACAGACTTTGTATTCTGTGTAAAATTTCGTTAACTAGGTATTGTCAGTAACCCATGTTTTGCTGCTGTTGTATATTCGTGGAGCATGAATCCAAACTCAATATAAATGTTTAACCATTTATTTGTTGCGAAGAAGACAGCACGCTGTAACCAACAATAAACGCAATTGTAGGTCCAGCCGAGCATACATTATTTACACATAATAATAATAATAATAATAATAATAATAATAATAATAATAATATATACATATAATGTTTTAGAAATCAAAATTATAATATTGTACTAAGTCATTGTTGTGCCTGCAACATTACATTGGAGCCTATGAAACAACCACATAGTACTCACAATGAAATGTATAAAATAATAAAATGCACTAACCACATCAAGCATGAACTGAAGGGACATTATAAGCCAAAGTTAACGGAACAACAACTAGTGACACCGTTTGACACAGAATGGACACATCACAGAACAACATCCGTTAATAACGTCTTGCAATTATTCACATTCAAGCATACCAAGGGACTGAGCGGTAGGTTGCAGGGAACATCGCATCAGAGTATATGAAACAACTGCATAATACTCTCTCAGTGAAATGTATACAACTCAAAGTGACATAAATACTCACACAACAACATAGCATTCTAGAACTCAGTAATCTGAAACCACCATAAAAATAAGTAACTGTAGTACTGACCATGTGTAAGGGGGGAAACATCACAGAACCATAGTTATGAACACAGTAATATGGACCTACCATCATGTCACAGCACAATTCTATCAGTCCACAACTATCACTCATCTTGACTCGGGCACATGCTAGTGATACTTTTATTTACACACCCAGACACCATACGTGTACACATACATATACAAAACAAACAAGTCATCTAAAACAAACACATTACAGACAGACAGACAGGCGCTGGGTCAATAATTACAACAGTAACTAAACACCAAAATGTATTAATGGGTGTCACTCAGCATTATATACAAGGCATTCCGGTAATACTATTTACTAGAGGCATAATCACTCATGAGGTATAAGCTTAAAAACATAATAATAACCATAATATGACTAAGGCAATAAGTAAATCTGTCATTAACAATAACTGTAACATAACTAAGTAAGTGAAACTGTCATGCACATTTATAGACAAGTAATAAATCATCATAAGGACTGTAATCCAAGTCAATAAGTGAAACGGTTATGAACATTATAAACAAGTAAAAAACTAAATTATAATGATAACTATAATATGACTAAGTCAATAAGTAAAACTATCATGAACAGTTATGAAAAAATACTACAAATACATGTAGCTCTCAACAGTTCTTGTGATTTTGACACTTTTGTACATATTCTCTATGAATGTTTTTCAAGTACTCAAGGAAGTTAAGGATAAAAATGTGTTTGTAATAAATTATATCAAAATGTGCAGAAATGGGTGGGCTTTTAAATTCAAGTTTATGTTTTATAAATTGCGTTATTTGATGTGTTGCTGTGTGACTTTGACTGTGTTACTCAAAATAGAAATTGCCACGCACATTCACTCATTCGTCTTTCATAATGAACAAACAAATCAGGATATCAGTCCTAGTTCAACAGCAGCTGATTATTATTGAACAAGAACCATTGCCCCATCAAACAAGCCACGTTTCACACATTTAAGTCAATATTTATAGATTTTATGCTCCAGAAATGGAAGCTTACCAAAATCAATTTCATCAAACCACATGAAAACATCACCTATAAAGGCAGTAATAAGGCTAATGCTCAACACATAGGTCAGGAGCTGTGTGAGAGTCGAGGTGGCCGTCCTAGCTGTCCGTCCTAACGAGCCTTCCGGTTTCCGTGGACGTAAAGATATACTGAACCGTGCTTCGGCATTGGTCACAACTTGTCCCTAATATGTCAACTGACATCTGAGGACATTAAGCATCACTTCACCACCACCAATGCTCAACACCACAAGGCAATATGCAATAGATATTACATTTGTTATAACAGTGACAGGTTTTCACAATCCCTGGAATCACAGATTTCATAATGTTCAAGCATGGCAACCATTGAAAATGGAGCGCAACATACGCACACACATTACAGTGAATTAGACTAACATTCATGAAAACTGAGCAGACAGTTTCTATCACTCTGGCAACACAGGTAAGTCTCACAACTCATACATTTGACATTTGCTTTCTGCTCTTTCTGTTTTTCTTTGTAACATTAAAAAATAAATAAAAATAAATCCTTGGTCATAACAGGGATAAGAGAATGCGTTGTGAACATACGTTGTTGTTTTTGAAACAAGAGGAACATCAGCATGTACATCAAGATCTGCAAGCTGCCTAATCAACTCTGTTGTAAAGTCTAGTTGTCCATATCTGTCAGGTCTTCGTAGTTCTGGTATATCTGCATGCTTCTTTCTGAAATCTTCAAACAAGATAAATGCGTTCACACGTGCAATATCAAGAAAGTGGTAAAAGAGAATTTTCCACCATTTATTTGTTTTACGCAAAGTGTTTTTTGTTTATTAACTGATCCCTTTTTGTTTACCCCTCCCATGTATGCATTATAATCTGCATAGACAGAATATCTCCCTCCCTAACCCAGAAAGAAATCTTGCTTTGGAAAGTTTATCATCTGGATCTTCAGTTCGGAGATTGGAAATTTTCAGAAATGACATCAGTTGTTTGAATAATTTTTTAACCATAAAGCTGCATGCCCACAAACCAGGGTAGAGGGATTTTTGGACCAGTACTTCTCAATATTTGGAACTTGAACTATACTCATGTCCATCAAAAGACCAAATAAAACGATAAAACTCTTCAGGGTAGGTGTTACTCCATGACTGGTAGAGGGAAGGTTTCTGGGGCCAACAGTATTTGCATAATCATTTGTGTAAGTACACAACATGCCTATCAGGCAAGGGGTAGAAAACAGTTTTAAAAAGTCCACAAGACGCAGAAACTTGCCGATGTCAGCACGGGTCTTGCAGTCCTCGATGTAGACACCAGGTGGACGAGCCGGGCGGAAGGGGGGCGGGGGGTTCCTTGTCCCCGAGTCCTGCGTGTTGTAGCCTTGGTCTCTGTAAGTGTTATAAAGTAAAAATTGAAATGTAAAAACACTTGTGCAATGGCATTCTTGTTTTATAAAAGAAGAAGGAAACTGAGAGCGTAAAATGGCAGACAAATCTAAATCACTAACCTAACTGTCACGAGCACAAGCTATGTTTGACTGACGGACTAGACCCGAAAAATAGAACAAGGTTCAAAGGTCAGTCTCGCCTATCCACTCGTTTCTGTAAATTTCACAGGTGAAATCTTTCAGGTCATACTGTTCGGGCTTGAAAACCGAAGCAGCAGGCATAACTATCAGTTCCAGTACTATAATGTTGTAGTTTCTGATGAGAACACGAAGAAACGTCATGATTTCACTGAGAGACGAGTGTAAACAAAGTACTTACACCACGTGAAGGCCAGGTGCCCGTCGAGTTGGAGCTGCAAATCCAGGTCCGCCGTCACTGTCATCATCTCCGCTCACCTCGCTCTTCCTCCCAGACCTCCTCATCAGAACTATCGTATGGCATTTCACTGTCTGAAGACTCACCAGAACTCATTTTTGCCAAATGTACGCTTGCACTGTGTACGCTGAACTCAAACAAAATCGAAAATGGCGGCGAAAGGGAAAATGTTGCATGGCGCATTTGCGTTGCGTAATTTTAATCGAAAAATAATCTAAATGACGTCGTTTTGCACACAAACTGCCCAGACTGAGTTTCCTTGATGTATTTCTCGGAGAAAAATACTAGTTTTTTTGTTTAGTTTTTTAACTGCTGAAATTGCAGGTTTGTCCACCGATCACCGTTGATCTAAATTCAAGGGAAAGAACTGCAAGGAGTTAATACAATGACTAGATTAACCAGTCAAACCAAACCAAAATAGAATAAGGACAGGTCATGAATACTACACTGCCACTGAGTCAGTCAGCCAGGTGTGAATGCCCCCTACACACACACACACAAACCCACCCCAAAACACACCTATGATTGTAATTGTTTGGCCAGCTTGCATGCTATCTATAGGTATACTGACACCTGACCTTGAAGGGAATACTTTATGAATGAGCAATGGTGCCCACATCCACAATTATCAATACCAGGCACTCTGCTCTTGTAAGATGGCACTTGGAGTGACCAATAATGCAAATTCACAGTAGTCTGTCACTGTAGCAGACAACTTCCACATAAGGCAGCTGATAGTCTAGCCACCTTTCTATAAAGCATTGCAACTTAGCAATATGTTACACTTTACACATGACTGTCTTGCATGTTCCTTGCAATTAGAAATCTATTGACTAGATGTTCCCTTAAATTGCAAGTAAATTCACAAACTAGGCCTAGCCTAGTACCACACATCCTACAGTATTGGACTGAGGTTGACACATCATAGTGTTACTGTAATTCTCCTGCTACTGACCACATCCTAAGTCAAAATACATCACTCAATTTGGCCTTCCACCATGACATTATTCATAGCAGCAACATGACTGAATAAACAAAACAACCTGAACACGTGGCAGTGAGTATCAAACTAATCAACACATACATAGTATCATACATCAAAGCATAAACAACATAACAACTGAACAAATGGCAATTCAACTCACTGGCATCGAGGCGACTTCCTTGAACTTGTGGCCGAAACACAGTCATAGACACTGGCCGATGTAACACTAAATGAGGATGGCTACCACCGGCTGCACTCGCCTCTTATCTATATCAGCTGGGCGGACCGCAAGGACAGCACTGTCCATCGAAATCTGTGCAGGCTGCCCCAGGCACTTCAGACTCCTATCTTGTGTTTCTTCTAACGTTTGATCGGGAGCTGACTCAAAAAGTACTGAACACATTTTAACCCTGTTTAAAATGCCAAAACCTGCGGACCATTATTTTTTTTATCTATCCAAAATTATCATTGTTATCTATGCTATCAAATGAAGCTAAAATAAGATTAACTCCGTGAGCCCAGCCGTGGAAACGCATTCGCAGCATTAACATCAAATTAATTAACTACAGCACGCCCTATACCCCTAAACACTATTATAGATTTGAAGCTAGGGCCCTAAAATACACCAAACATTCACTATATATACGCAGTCCTCCTACCTATCTACCTAAAAATCACGAAATAAGCCTGGATAACAAACACAAACACCAGATTCGGCGCCAGACTCAAAGTTCTGCAAACGATTAAATCTGCAAATCCCAAATCCATCTAATCTAAGCCCTGTTCCTACTCCTATGAAATATTTTGAAAGTCTACATCATCAATACTAGCTATAAATATAAAACAACTTTTTAATCAATACCTAATTTCTGAAGTTTTACAAACTTATAAATAAATACGACATTGCGGCTGTAATGCCGGCAGTCAAAAGCAAAATGGCCGCTAATATCGTCTGCTACTATAATTTAGCCCACAAGCAAGGAATCACGACGGTGTTACCAGTAGTTATTAATCAAATTGGAAAAAATTTTAGACAAAACTAGCAGACTGTCACAACAGTAATCACTGTTGCAGACAACAAATAAGGGTATCCTGAGATCAGGGGTATCTTTCAGGCCGAAATAGTACCCAGAAGGGCAATGTATCTGGCCAGAGTTCATTCTTTAATTTCAAAACAATATCAATAACATATTTTAATAGTCCTGGGATTACAAATTTGTAACATACCAACATTGAAGGAATGAAGATGGGAGAATACATGTTAATTTTGACGGATAGAAAGAGGGAGACGTGACACCAGTTTTGATGTGACGAAGCAGGAACATACATCTCAAGTTTGACGTTCAGCAAGTAACTGTTTAATGTAATCAAACAGAGTCAACTGTGCACTTCATTAATCACGTAAGCAAGTCGGGGTAATACACGTCAGGTTGGACGTATACAAGGATGGAGAATACACGCCATACTCACACACACGCACGCACACTCACGCACGCACGCACACACATATGCACATTCTGTCGTAAAGTGTTACTTTTATTCCAATGGAGAAGAAAAAAAACGAAAATAAAACTGAACAAAACAACAACAAAAACCAACAAGATCAACAAGAATAATGTCTCAATTCGAATATATCAAGTGTAATACACGAAGGATGAAAACTGGAGAAGGTCGGTTTCCTTTGAAAGGTTATAAGTTAAAACGACACTTCCGGAGCCAGAGAGAGAGGGAGAGAGAACTCGAACTCGAAAACTTTATTTTAGAAGGATTGTAGTTTATGTTCAGTCAAAAACCTAACAACTATTTCTTGATAAGCTACTGATGAGTAGATATCAAATGACAGGCATTATTTATATACATATAGGCATGAATGAGTGAGTGAAACGTTATACATGAGAATTTCCACACAAACATAGCGTGCTCACAGCGCCAGATGAACACATGCCCAAAAAAAAAGGGATTGGGGCGGGGAGGCGGGGGGGGGGGGGGGGGGGGGGGCACTCTCACAATCAGTCGGAAGAACCGGGCGGAGTTCTATGGGTGTATAAAATTGGTCTCAAATGACCAGCCATTGCAATGGCAATCACTCCTAAAAATAAAAAATAAAGCGGGGGGGAAGCAGTCTCTGTCTGCCTGAGAGAGACAGAGAACTCGAACTCTAAAACTCTAAAAGTTTAAGTTCAGTCAAAAACCCGTCTAACAACGAGTCCTTGCGAAGCTACTGAGTAAATATAAAATTACAGGCATCATTAATATATTTCAGAGAACAAATACAAACCGTTATAAAGCCTCGTTTTTACCCTCGGCTGTGTCAGGTTTTAATGAAAATTATACCAGTCATTAACTGAGTGTGCGCATGCGTGAAGAAGTCTGTTGAGGATGAAAACTTTCTAAGGGAGGGTTAGGGATGTGTGAACCTAAGGATTTTTATTTCATTTGAAAAAGAAAGAAAAAACACGTTTTGGTTTAACAGAGAATGCATTATTCCAGGTAATTTTGGGTTTGCTATTAGTGTATGCAGATTGAGAGAAAGGGGGCGTATGTCTAAGAGTGTGTATGTGCGTGTGTTTCATGACTTAGAATTATTGAGATATGTTCTTCGTTGTGCGATCGAACGACAGCTTTAATTTCCCGCTGGGATGAATAAAGTATATTGTTATTGTTGTTATTGTTATACATATAGGCATGAATGAGTGAGTGAAAATTGATACATGAGAATTTCCACACAAAACATAGCGTGTTCACAGCGACAGATGTACCCAGACATACATCACTCAGTTATACATTATGAGCATACAACCACAAAACATGGCAGTAGAACATGTGATCAATTCAACACCAGTATTGGAAGGGTAAAAAAAAAAGAAAAAGCAGTCAATGCTTATCTTATAAAGAACAGTAAGGGAGGGGGGGTGGGGGGTAAGAGAGAGAGAGAGAGAGAGAGAGAGAGAGAGAGAGAGAGAGAGAGAGAGAGAGAGAGAGAGAGAGAGAGAGAGAGAGAGAGAGAGAAAGTCACGTTTTTATTTGTCTATAGGCCTGTGGCCCGTTACAAAGGAATTGTGAGTTCCCGTTAAGTTCTAGTAAACGAAGAAAACATTATTAGCAGCATGCGCTAATGACAACAATAAGCATAAGTTGATGGATCCGTACCCACAACAGAACAGATTGTAGTTATTTACTCTATCAGGCTCTCTCTCAGCTTAAGTGAAAAGATGTAACATGTTAAGCATTGTTTTTTGTTGTGGTCCGAATCACTGCATAATCTGCAACGTTCTTTCTCAGGTAATTAGCCTCAGTATAAAGGCAAGGGGAACTTGTCTCTTAACTGACTGTAAACTGGGCATACGAAAAGCACATGGCATTCGTCTTCAATCGTGTCTACACAAAAAAGGGCAGAGTCGTTGGTTCTCTGCTACTGAGAAACGAAGTCTGTGGCCGTTTGTACGCGAAACGTCCATACGAAAAGCGAGCTAGTGCAATTTTGTACACCCTGCTTTGTTTAAATTCCAGGTATCTTTCACGCTCCAAAATGTTCTTAAAGAAGCTGTGGAGGTCAAATCGTTCACTTTTGGCCAATGAGAGAACCACCTCTGGCAACAACAGTCTCTTAATTGGTTCTGAAATTTTGTTATGAACAATCATCTTTTCGTTTCCCACCCAACCATGCATGCAGACATAACCAAAACCATTGTAGCACAAGAGAAACTTGAAGTGCGCCACCCAAGTCCTGCTCACACAGTCTCTCCTGCATACCATGCAACATTTCATACGCTTTTCTCGAGTACCTGTACAGTGGTTGCTTCATAAGTCGAAACCAGTACTGGATACACCTAGCTGCACTGTTTACAAACAGCGGAAAACTTCCCATGTCACCCAGGACCATGTCATCTGGGGTATACGATGGAACATTAAGCGGGAGTTTACAAGCTTGTATGTGCACTCTTTCCACAGCGTCTTACGGGTCCAAGCCGCAAAGCTCAGAACCGTACAACAGAGAAGGAACTGTTTGCGCGTCGAAGAGTTTGAAGACGAGCGCAGGTGAGAAACAATTTAACCTCCTCATAGTCTTCAGAATTTCTATAGTACCGCGTTTTGCATGTGTTAAGTGTTCACCGTCTGTAGCAACCTTGAAGCTAAGACGCGTTGAAGAGAGAGAGAGAGAGAGAGAGAGAGAGAGAGAGAGAGAGAGAGAGAGAGAGAGAGAGAGAGAGAGAGAGACAGAGACAGAGACAGAGACAGACAGACAGACAGACAGAGCTACCTGGAGGAGTTTTCCTTTCTTTTTCCCCACACAAGCAGAGACAGTCTGGTCAACAATGCAATAGTAGGCGGAAGTACTCATGCTGATGCTTTCGCGACTTCTTTGCTGGTTGCACTAAGTCTAAACAGAACCGAGAAGAGCTATGCACTTAGAATGTCGCCTTATGACGTACCACCCAAGAACATTACAATACTCAGTCATAACAAACAAAACAACAACAGCAACACACACACACACACACACACACACACACACACACACACACACACACACACACAACAACAAACACACACACACACACACACGCACGCACGCACGCACGCACGCACAACACACGCACACACACTGAAACAAACAAACAAACAAAAAAGCAGACTGGGGCTTCACTGTCAAGCAACTTGCGACGACCATCCATGAAGACAGTGTAGCCTATACGGTCTCAACCTCCAGCTTGACAACGGATGATGGAAGCAGTCACACATACATGCCTTCCGCTGGATAGCTTCAAGAGGTGACAGTCAGACCACACATGCCATTATCGTCATGGATTCAACCAGCTTGCTACAAAAGGTGAAATGGGAAGCCCAGACTGGCATACGTGTAAATGTTCGACATTCAGCTTCGAAAACTAGCCAGAGCTACCATCACAAGTGGATTCCATCTCGGACGATCTGAAGCGTTGAGGAGCTTGAAACACTACTTGCGGACACAAAACCAAGAACACCACAGCATCGATCGCCTGGAGGAGAGAGGCACACTAGAAAGAGGAAGCATTCGACGATCATCCTTGACAGGACGAGAGAAGACCATCTTTGGAAATGTTTCAAAGGCTAGGTTGGGAAATTAAATTCTATGAAGAGACGAAGTGGAGCGCATGTGCGGTTTTTCGAGTGCACATATACCGCACTGAACTCATCTGTAGCTTT
>JABMCL010000613.1:232500-237500 GCA_018857735.1 Alviniconcha marisindica | reverse complement strand
AAGGAATGGTTGCGCACGTTTGGGAAGAGTATGACGCACAGTCTCATCTCCATCTCGAAGCAGGTAGTAACACCGATTGATGGGACAGCCATCTGTAAACACGAGAAGAAATAACTAAACAACTGATTGTTAATGTCTCATTCCATTTGTTATTCCATTTATATATATATATATATAATATTATATATAATATATATATATATATATATATATATATATATGAAAAGAGAGAGAGAGAGAGAGAGAGAGAGAGAGAGAGAGAGAGAGAGAGAGAGAGAGAGAGAGAGAGAGGAGAGAGGGTGTGTGTGTGTGTGTGTGTGTGTGTGTGTGTGTGTGTGTGTGTGAAGGCAAACTTCAAGGATTGTGCAGCAAGTCAATACTGCGTAAACCCACATTCAAAGAACAAAACGGGAACAACAGCAACGCTCACACACGCACACACACACACACACACACACACACACACACACACACACACACACACACACACACACACCACACTCAGCACACACGCACCACACTACACCACGCACGCACGCACACACACACACACACACACACACACACACACACACACACACACACACACACACACACACAATCGCCACGCCCCGTCTGTTACTAGGCGTGTGAGAGATGATCCCAAACTCCAAGCGCTGGTTTACGACATCCTTCCTTCAACCACTGCCCTATTTAGTTACACCATAGGTCCCAGAAAACTGTCAGCTAACGAGCAGTTTTGTTGTTGATGTTCAATCAGTAGTAAGTTGTTACAAACAACTCAGATTATATCAGACGTTTGCTTTATAACTGACCATGCTGCTTACACCAGCTCAAATAAAACCAAGCCGTTTAAATCGAGACGGAACTCTTCTTTTAACCCGGGGGTGGATGCGTCTCATGTTTACGTGCGTGCTTTGGCGCTAGGTTGCTTCTATAGTCATATTAAAAACCTTCCGGGGGCCGCTGACCGCGTCCGTGGACAGCTGCACGGAGATAAAGAGTGCCCCTTCGGTGACGTCACCAAATCTGGCAGAGTTTGGAGGAAGGTGCCGGAAAGCGATGCTCGGAGTTTGAGATGATCGCACACTCCCAGCATCGCTTTCCGGCACCTGCCAGATTTAGTTACGCCACTGAAGGGGCACTCTTTGTCTCCGCGCAGCTGTCCAGCGACGCGGTCAGCGCCCTCCGAGAGGTTTGGGTACTGATAAGACTGATAAGACTGTGAAAGCAGCCTAGCGCCCAAGCACGCATGTAAACATGAAGCGCATCCACCCCGGGTAAAAATAAAGAAGAAAAAGAAAAAAAAAGAAAAAAAAGAGTTCCGTCCCGATTCAAACGATTTTGGTTTTATTTGAGCTGGCGTAAGCGACATGGTCAGTTATAAAGCAAACGTCTGATATAATTTGAGTTGTTTGTTACAAACTAGCTACTGAATGAGCACCAACAAAAAACTGCTCGTTAGCTGACAGTTTTCTGGACCCTATGGCGTAACTAAATACGGCAGTGGCTGAAGGGAGGATGTCGTAAACCAATGCTTGGAGTTTGAGATGATCCCTCCGCCCCGTGGATGTGTGAGAAGGTCAAGGGAGGCTCGACGACAGAGGAGACGAGCCCAACATCGATGGAGAAAGACCCGCCCGATAATGTATAATTATGTAGTCATTAATGCTACCAATGTGTTTTACTCAATGTTTGTAGATGGAGAAAGACCTGCCCGATAATGTATAATAATTATGTAGTTATTAAAGGGACTGGCCCAAGCCGAGTTTGCTATAAAAAAAGATATTTTGTATGAATTTTTATTGTTTTATGTACGATTTTTCTGTAGCATTAATTTCTGCTTTGGCACTTTTGAAATACACCAATTTAAAACTAACTGTAGTGTTGTAAAAATAGATTGGGGATCTCCCCACGGGCTGCAGATATTTACGGAATGGGTATTACGTCATTTCATTTTGTTGTTTTACACACTCGGCATGGAAACCATAGACGATCTTCGGAAATCCAGGGGACTGCATTCGGTAAGTGCCTGCGGGTGTAGAGCAGAGTAGGCACGCTTTGTTGGGGGTACAGTAAAACCGCGGGAAAGAATGCCAGATACTGGTAAAAGCAGCAGAAAATGCATTAGAAATGCCGGTCAAGCACTGTTTGTGGGGTACATGCAGCTCTGATAGTAGGTTCCCCAGTTTTGTGAAGGCGTCCGTTTAGTGCCGTTTGCCAAACCAACGTGAACACTTGAAACACTCCTTCGTTGGAGCAAAGCCTGCGGGCGTCCCCACATTCAGTCCAATGTCAGCAAAATTAGATCTTTTTTTTATTACTCGAAGCGGTCGGAATTTCGCACACGAAAAGAGCTTCTGAGCCAGTGAAATGACCATTAGCAAGAGATATGACGTGGCCCAGTTGATTTTTGTTTGTAGTTGTTGCTGGTCATGTGTGTGTGTGTGTGTGTGTGTGTGTGTGTGTGTGTGTTAGGGAGCCAGTTGTATGTTTTTGTTTGAGGATGGAATAACAAATGTATACGTAAGCACCGTGTAAAATATGAAAATCTTCAGTAATATCCAAGGAGGCGGTTGGACATTCCTGGGGCATTTCAAATGCCATTTTGAGTCACTGATATCATTTAAATCAATAAAACGGCTTCATATCTAATGAATGAATCGAAAGTTTGCAACAAAAGTGAGTTTTATTACAGTCTGTAAAAGGTGAGCTTTCAGTACACGATCAATTGTTTTGCCGACATCAGCACTGAGGAAGCCTGCACGGTGTTACTCGGAAACTAGATCTAGATCAAACGTCAATGGCGCATAAGCATACAGAAAGACAAATGTGATAAAACTCACTTTTCAGTCAGGCCTCGTGACTTTTTACACCCATCTCCAGTAAATTCTGCATTATATGTTGTTATTATGTTTGTTTTGGTCTGCTTATGCAGATTTCTCTGGCAGATTATTCTGCTTACTTACATGAGTTACGAGTTAGTTGCACACTTTGATCTATCCTTAGATCTATTTCTGGGTGATTTCTGAATATCAAGTCATTATTCTCCAAGTTTACCACCTCTAAATCTGAACAAATTCAGTGAATATTGTATTAAACACACCACTCGCTGCTGAAGTGCATGTAAACAGGGTGTAGTGTTTTTGTTGTTTACACTACTCTCCTGATGTCAAATGTCCTGATGGAGATTTCGCTTCACGCTGACACACAACACAGAACTGTTGATCTATCGAGATATCAGTTTATAGGAGAAATTAACGACACCTCAGAACTTACCATATTTGAAGCAATCTTTAGGTGAGATACCTGGAGAAGATTGTCACTCTATCCACAATCCGATGCGAGTGATGGAATAGAGCAACTGGCTTCGCTATTCCTGGTTCTGTATTCGATCCTCTGCTCGCAGCGATCTGCTTCGGGTATTTAAGCCATGAAGCGCTACTGACGATGCAGCAGAGGCTACCGATACAAATTTTCACATTTCTTCTTAATCTATAACACGGTGTAAATAATGAACGCTCGCAGTCGATTCAGTCAGTCCGCCATTCCAAACGGACACACCGGATGTGACCCCGCCAAAAAGACCGTAGTACGCGGAAAAAGAAAGAAAGAAAGAAAGAAGAAAAAAAAGTGTCCAGTCCAGTATAGTATAGGTCCATGCCTGAAGGTCTGATACAGTTACAGACCAGCGCTTTTCGACTGCCGCCTCCATTCTGAAATCATGGACCTATGTATGCCAGTAGTCCGTGTCTGAAATGATGTCCTACCGCAGGGGCTTCACTCTTCCGGATTATTTCCCCTGTTATTTCCGGAAATCGTCTATTGACAGTGAACTCATCTCAGGCACCTAATCTGCTCAGGACTAATAATTCGTCGGACGATTTAACTGATGGTTGTGTGAATAATTTTATGTCTTTCTCTGAATAAATCTCCCAGTCGTGCACTGTGTACCTGCATATATATCACTATAGTGGATGAGGCCAGCTGCCGTTTACTAATCATGCTTGGCGATGGACTACAGGAAGTATTTCAGACACCATTTTCTAATCATAATAATAAAATAAAATAAAAAACCTACCAGCCGGTGGCATGCCAGAAACACGCACGTTACGCGCACAGGTAGTAGCAGAATATTTAAACGTATGGTCCCGGTAGACTACTCCTATGAATCAAAAAAGAAGTATCTGGAACCTTTTCTTTTACTTGTCCAGTGACAGCCTTGCCAGTTTTCTATCGCAGACGTCTAACCTTGTGCACAGTTCTCTCCACCTGGTCACCCAGGTTTACCAGCCGCGACCTGTATCAACGTTGTCAGTCTCTTGCCAACGGAGTATTCTTTTTATTTTGGTCCTCCGAAAACTCCAAATCTGTCTCTGCTTTTCATAATCTTGAAGAAGCGAAACAAGAATTCTGAAGTATAAATACCACGTACTGTTTTATTGTCAGTTCTTCGTTGCTTTCGTTCAAAGGGCTATTTGCTCCATATAACTGCACATGAAAGAATGCATTTATTATCTGTTAACACAAATGAAGGCAGCACACAAAACAAAACACATGTCCCGTCCGGTGTTCTCTTGTTGTGTACATATTATTAATCATTCTTTTTCAGTTTTGTCATTCTTACGATCAGTAACTACTTCTAGAGCCATTGTTTCCTTCGACTCTTCCTTCTCCTCTCTATAATCTTGACGTCAGATTATTTATTGTAATGACGTCAAAATGATTTTGCCGTCATAGAAGGTTCGAAAAGAAGAACCTGTTTAGCATATTATGACATCATTTCATTGTTTGTCTTGGCAGTTTCAAACAATATCAATTTATTTCCATGTATTTTATGCTGCTCCCCATGAATAGGTTAGGGAAATGAAATTATTTCACACACACTGTCCAGATTTAAAAAATAAACATTGTCAAAAATAATTTGTACGTGACATGTACATAAAACTGAGAACTTCTGGTATTCTGTCAATGATGTCATACTGAAACGCGGGAAAGAA
>JABMCL010000613.1:205000-227500 GCA_018857735.1 Alviniconcha marisindica | reverse complement strand
CACACACACACACACACACACACACACACACACACACACACACACATTTTAAAATGTGGTAAAACACACATAATGCTGCTAGTTCAACACAAGACGACAATTAGAGCAAACGATATACTTACAAAGCAGCCATCGAGCGGTTGACATTACCACTGAAATACTTTCTTCTCTTTACGTCGGTAATGACGTCAACCCGCCGCTGTCTGCTTTAGAATTATTATTCTTTCTTTAAAGGAACTAGCCCAAACACGTTTGACTAAAATAACAATTTTGGCACATTTTATTTTTTATTTTGTAAAAATTACTTTAGGTACGCTTTTTCTGTAGCATTAAAAGAACTCTTCTTCGGAGGCTAACCTTCTCGTGTGCTTAGAGGACGTTAATGAACATAATCTGCATTAAACGTTTTGTGATTGAACGCGGCGTTGATTTAAAAAAATAAAAAAATAAAACGATCTTAGCAACTCCCAGACACTGTTAGTAACACTGTTTTCACGAGCTCTTTCCCTCGTTTTAATATGACATCATTGATAGAATACCGGAACTTCTCAGTTCTGTGTACGTGTCACGTATACATTATTTTTGTGAATGTTTATTTTGTTTTTTAAATTCTGGACAGTGTGTTTGGAAATTATTAATTTTTCGAACCTTTTTATGGGGAACAGCATACAATACACGGAAATGAATTCATATTGTCTGAAACTGCCAAGATGAACAATGAAATGATGACAAAATCGTTTTGACGTCATTCTAATATTAATAATTTGACGTCACGATTATAGAAAGGAGGAACGAAAAAAAGGGTTCTAGGAATAGTTACTGATGGTAAGAATGACAAAATGAAAAGAATTACTAGGAATAGGTACAGGACAAAAGAACACGGCACGGGACCTGTGTCTTGTTTTGTGTCGTGCCTTCTTGTGTAACTGGTAACATGTAACACATGTATTCTTTCATGTGCTATTTATCCAGCTGGAGCAAATAGCCCACTGAACGAAAGCAACGAAGAACTGAGAATGAAACACTGGTGCCTTTCCGTTTTTTTTTTTTTTTTTAAAGATAATGCATTCAAATCAGAAATAGATTTGGAGGTACTATCATTTATCTTCGGAGGACCAAACTGAAAAGAACGTTTAGCTCGACTGGCAAGAGACTGACAACGCAGATACAGGTCGCGGCTGGTAAACTTGGGTGACCAGGTGGAGAGAGCTGTGCACAAGGTTAGACGTCTGCGATAGGAAACTGGCAAAAGTGTTATTGGATAAATTAACGGAAACGTTTCTGATACTTCTTTTTTCATTGATAGGAGTAGTCTACCGGAACAATACGTTTAAATATTCTACTGTGCGTTTCTGGCGTGCCACCGGCCGGTAGTTTTATTTATTTATTTATTTATTATTTATTTTTTATTAGAAAATAATGTCTGAAATATTTCATGTTGTAGCATCGGATCAATCGGTCCATCGCCGAACAGTGTTAGTAAACGGCAGCTACCGGTCTCATCCACTATAGTGAGGTACACATTGCACGATTAGGAGATTTATTCAAAGAAAGATATAAAATTATTCACACAATCATCAGTTAAGTCGCCCGACAAATTGTTAGGATTGCGTTCTCCAGACAACGCCATTGCCAATTGTTTGCAGGCCGAGTCTACAAAAAAAGTGTGTAAACAACAAAATGTAATGACGTAATACGCTTTCCGTAAATAGCTGCACCCCGTTCCGCGGTGCTTAGTGACGAAGTGATTGGTGACGAAGTGATTGTAAACACGATGCTGAAAGACAAGTTACTGACAGGAATTCAAAGGTAGTCCGAGCATTAAATAATTCATTTTATTTTAAACAATAATCGCAGTAACATATCAAACAATCAATTAATAAAATAAAATTTAAACAAACAAATAAATAATCTAAATAAACAATTAAGTACATGTAAATAATGAACAGTTAAAAGAAACATCATATACCTTTTCCGTACTGCATGTCATAGCTTGTCAATATAACAACAAATCGAATCAAAACAAAACAAACAAACAAAAAATCAGAAACAAGGTTGGCTTCTAGGGTTCTAAAAAACAAGATTCAAACGGTTAAAATGACAAGAAGCAACGAAAGAAACAACAACAACAACAACGAAAACCCCGCTGATTTTTATTGGTCAATACAAAACAAGTGCAACTTAACAATAACAAAATACTTTATTAATCCCAGTGGGAAATTAAAGCTGTCGTTCGATCGCACAACGAATAACATAATAATTCTAAATCTTGAACCACACGCACATACACGCTCTTAGACATACGCCCCCTTTCTCTCAATCTAAACTTTTCTTAAACCTGTCGGGGTAAGCCCCTTTGTCGAAGCAACAAAACGACAGTTAGACGATATAAACCCTCTCTGGACTCATTCATATCTAATCTAAAAACATTTCTTTTCCCAAAATTGTAGACCTGCCAAGTTTTCTGTTCCGTGTGTCTGTATCCATTCCAAGTCTCCCGGGTGTTTGCTGCCCGTTTTAAGTTGTGTATATTTAGCTTTGTATTGTCAGAATGCTTGTGTGTGCGGGTCTCTCTCTCTCTCTCTCTCTCTCTCTCTCTCTCTCTCTCTCTCTCTCTCTCTCTCTCTCTCTCTCTCTCTCTCTCTCTCTCTCTCTGTGCGCGCGCGCGCTCTTAGAATAGTCTCTAGGGACAAGATTTTGCGCTTTAAAAATACTTTAATTATTATTAATTATAATAAATAACACTCCAGTCTTTCCGGACAATCCAGGCATTCATTCCAAACCATAACCAGATAAGTATACTATTTTCAATTAGCAACGTTTGACTGCCGTTTTTGTTGTTGTTGTTTTGGGTTTTTGTTTGTTGATGTTTAGTTCCCCCCCGCTTTTTGTTGTCGTGTGTGTGTGTGTGTGTGTATGTGTGTGTGTGTGTGTGTGTGTGTGTGTGTGTGTGCGTGCGTGCGTGCGTGCGTGCGTGCGTGCGTGCGTGCGTGCGTGTGTGCGTGCGTGTGTGCGTACAAGCCAAACTCCAAGCACTGGTTTACGACATCCTTCCTTCAACTACTGCCGTATTTAGTTACGCCATAGGGTCCAGAAAACTGTTAGCTAACGAGCAGTTTCTTGTTAGCGTTCAAACAGTAGTAGGTTTGTTATAAATAACTCAGCTTATATCAGACGTTTGTTTTATAACTGACCATGTTGCTTACGCCAGCTAAAATAAAACCACAATCGTTTGAATCGAGACGGAACTAATTTTTTTACCCGGGGTGGATGCGCCTTATGTTTACGTGCGTGCTTGGGCGCTAGGTTGCTTCCATAGTCTTATCAGTAACCGAACCTTTCGGAAGGCGCTGACCGCGTCGGTGGACAGCTGCGCGGAGATAAAGAGTGCCTCTTCAGTGGCATAACTAAATCTGGCATTTCCGATGTGAATCAGTCCTTGATGCCGGACGACAGTGCTGCTATTGACCAAGAGAGAATGTTGGGGCTGTTCAAGCATATAGGTGTAAACAAATGCCCAGGTCCCGATGGGATTTGTGGCAGAACTCTCAGGTTTTGTGCCGAGCAGCTTAGTGGCGTCTTTCAACGCCTCTTCCAGACCTCCATAGACACATGTACCATCCCCGACATTTGGAAACTTTCAACTGTAATTCCGATACCTAAAAAGGATAACCCGAAACTACCTAACGACTTTCGACCTATTGCACTCACCTCCCTTGTTATGAAAACGTTGGAAAAAATCATTAAGTTCCTCTTCTAGCTGTCACTGAGTGTAACCTAGATCCTCTTCAGTTTGCTTACCGGTCTGGGAGGGGTGTTGATGATGCCAAGCTGTTCATCTTGAACACCTTGTACAGACATCTTGAGGGGCCTCAGACTCATGCGAGAATTTTATTCGCTGATTTTTCTTCTGCTTTTAACACCATACAGCCACACATTTTAGCAAACAAACTTGTCTCATATTTTAGTCTGGACAATCATTTAGTTCTATGGATCATTGATTTTCTCACCAACAGATCGCAAAGAGTTTTTGTCAACGGCTGTTTTTCAGAGCTGTCACTGACATGTATTGGGTCTCCTCAGGGGTGTGTCCTGTCTCCACTTCTCTATTTATTTATATATATATATATATATATATTATATTAATTTATATATTATATATATATTATTCTATATATATATTATAACATATTGTATATACATTAGACGACTGCAGAAGTAACCACTTAAATAGGTTTCTGGTCAAATTTGCAGACGACAGTGCTCTACTGTCACTACTTCAGGGATCTGAGCAGTACCATGGACCCGCCTTAACTGAGTTTGTTGACTGGTGCGACAACAGTTATTTAGATCTTAATGTGACTAAAACCAAGGAGTGATTGTTGATTTTAGGAGGCAGGAACACAGACCTGGGAAGACCATTATCCACAATAACGAAGTTGAAATTGTCAGTAAATACAAGTACCTTGGCACCATTTTTGACGACAAGCTGAAATGGGACGACAACACTGAAGAAATTGTAAAGAAGGGGCAACAGCGGCTGTATTTCTTGCGAAAGCTAAATTATTTCTCTGTTGACCAAAAGATTTTAACTCTCTTTTACAAATCCTTTATTGAGAGTGTTCTGTCATTCTCTTTCATCTGCTGGTTTCACAGCTTGGGAGTGAAGAACAGGAACAGCCTGCAAAGAATTGTCGTATCGCCTCCAAGATAACTGCAGTGCCCCAGAGAGACCTGGCTCTTTTCTGTGAACAGCAGATCTTACGGAAAGCCCGCTCTATTTTAACGAAGAAGGACCATATTTTAAACCAGGAATTTACTACTCTCCCATCAGGTCGTCGTCTTAGATGCCCCATTTGTAACACAAATAGATTTAAGAACTCTTTTATGCCAGTCGCATACGCCTTTTAAACAATACACGAAGTGTATATGTATACATGAAGTGTGTGTGTGTGTGTGTGTGTGTGTGTGTGTGTGTGTGTGTGTGTGTGTGTGTGTGTGTGTTGTGTGTGGCCACGTATGTTGTGTGTGTGTGTGTGTGGACTGTGCCACGGTGTGTGTGTGTGTGTGTGTGTGGTGTGTGTGTGGTGTGTGTGTGTGTGCGGTGTGTGTGTGTGGTGTGTGTGTGTGTGTGCGTGTGTGGTGTGGTGTGTGTGTGTGTGTGTGTGTGTGTGTGTGTGTGTGTGTGTGTGGTGTGTGTGTGTGGTGTGTGTGTGCTGTGCCACGTGTGTGTGTGTGTGTGTGTGTGTGTGTGTGTGTGTGTGTGTGTGTGTGTGTGTGTGTGTGTGTGTGTGTGTGTGTTGTGTGTGTGTGTGGTGTGTGTGTGTGTGTGGTGTGTGTGTGTGTGTGTGTGTGTGTGTGTGTAATTGTTTTAATCTGTGTGTGATACTTTAATTAATTGTTTTACAAGTATGTGATCTTACCTTCATTACTATTTTATGATGAAGTCATAATTGTTCTATATTTATAGCTATAACTATGGTTAAAGTAAGACTCTTTTGTTGGTGGTGTTGTATTTGTTGTATTGTTCTCTTAACTTTATGTATTATTATTTTACGAGCCCGCCATGACCACAACAAAATTGCCCTTTGTATCCCACAGTTAGATTACAGTTTTTGAATTGAATTGAATTGAATGTGTTTGTGCAACAAAGGAAGGCTAAAAATTATTCCCTGACAATCCTCCGCAATGGCTGCTCGTTGTTTTCGCGGTTTTACATTGCATGCCAGACAAGGAAAGGGGACCTGCCAGAATGTTTCAGGCACGAAAACCAGCCACCACCAGCAAGAAGTCCTGGTAGATTGAACAAACAACACTGATTATGAAGAGACTGTCAGCGATGATATCGCCACTAAAGAGCTTTCTGATTTATCAGTGGAACTGAGCTTGAACCTTGTACGCAGGAAGAGGAACAACTGATCAGCAAAGACACTGCTGCATACCTTGCTGCAGACCGCTCACCTGAAGCAGATGGAAGATCCTTGACGGTGCATTTGTTGTTCAAATGCTCTCCCGCAGGATATCACTTTCCAGGACTACAGCAACAGCGTCTTTTTGCCTTACATTTTTGGACAACCTCAGAGTGTTCGAAGGTTGGATATTGTTTGGGACGTTTATCTCGAGACAGCCTGAAGGCCGGGATAAGAAGCAAATGGGGCCAAGGTCAACGTTGCAAGGTGTTACCTTTGGCACCATTACTTTCCACCTGGAAGAGCTTCTTGAAGAACGATGAGAACAAGAGCGACCTGTTTTATGTTCTTTCCAAAGAAATTGAAAGAACCTGTCTCCACTTGCGGTAACAGCGTGGTCTCATCATCCACAGAAATAGACCTGAACCATGGGAGTGGATGCACCGCACCCACAGAGTTATTTCATTAAAAAATATGACTTAAATGCTTACAACAATGTAAGAGATATTTTGTATAATACTGATGTTAACATTAATAATTATTGTCAAATCGATTGTTCATAGTCCTGTGGGGAAATGAGTATAAATAATATTTATATGTTGGGTTATTTTTTTTTATTTTTTTTTTTGTGTGTGTGTGTGTGTGTCTAATATCGCTTCGATGTGAACAGACATAAAATAAAATATTGATTGATTGATTGATTGATTGATTGATTGGATGCACCCACGAAGAGGCCGACACACGATTAAAACTCTTCACGCTGCAGAAGAAGGCAATAATACAAACTGCTGACACTGACGTTGTTGTACTTGCAATCGCTGTTGTTGAATAAATAAAGGCGGAAGAGATGTGGGTTCTGTAAAACAGTTCAGATACACTGCAGCCCACGCGATTGCTTCAAGTCTTGGTGCAGACAAATCAAGAGCTCTGCCTGCCTTTCACACTGATTGTAACTGATTGTGACACGGTCTCATTCTTTGGCTGGGAAGGTAAACTAACGGCCTGAAACACATGGACTCCATTCTCTACAGCGGCGTCAGATTTTTTAGAACTTGGTTCTGAAAATACGTTATTGAAAAAAACATTCGCTGCTCGTGTCGATTTGCCTGCTGGTTGTATGGTGCACACAGCACGCGCCGAGACGGCAGCAGTTTCGTGTGGCACCACCCACGTCAGCGTTGTAAGTAAAGTACGTACATTCAAAAACGCGCTATAAAATGCTAGTCACTCATACAGAATCACATGCGAGCGCAGTGAGTCTGCTCGAGAGCGGAGAATAACGCTATATAAAACAAAACCGATCAACACTTTCGTTCCGTGTTTTTTTGTTTTTTCTCTCTCTCTCTCTCTCTCTCTCTCTCTCTCTCTCTCTCTCTCTCTCTCTCTCTCTCTCTCTCTCTCCTCTCTCTCTCTCTGTGACTGTTTTTGTTGTTGTTGTTTTTTGTCGTGAATGGATGCTTTTTATTGTTTTTGTTTTGTTTTTGTTGTTTGTTTTGTTTTTGTTTGCGACCATCATCCTTTTTTGGTCTTTTTTGTTTGTTTTTGTCATGTTTTATTCCAGTTTTTGTGCAACTAACAGCAATATTGTGACTGCTTATAATAAACTAAATAGTCATCAGCAAAAAGAGTTCGTAAACGTAACAAAAATGAACTATATTGGGGGAAAAATAGGAGAGAGAGAGAGGGAGACAAACACACACGCACGCACGCACGCACGCACACGCACGCACGCACGCACGCAATTGTGGTATAGTCTTGTTAATTTTACATTTATAAATAAAGAACTTTGCTTGCAAAATAATCAAATCAAAGGTGTTATCTGATTTAAAATTGATGTCGTGACCAAACAGTACAATATTTTCATTAAGTGTAACTGAAGTCGCATTTGAACAGCCAGCATTAACTACAATCTGGAATTGTTCCCAAAATGACCTCACGTATGTACATGACCAAAATATATGGTTAATTGAGTCTCGGTCTTTTTGACAAAAAGAGCAAGTAATGTCATTTTCAATTCCCATGTGCATTAAAACAACATTAGTAGCAATTATTCTATGTACTAGTCTTATTTGAAACCATTTCAGTTTTATTTCTTGAATCTGTTGCATTTTCTTAAAGGTGATACACCAATTACTATCTTTATTTAGCTTAGCTTCCCACTTGTCACAACAGTTAGGTCTAGTTATATTCTGCGTAAGTACCTCATAATAAAGGCGTGAGCCTTTTTGTTGATTATAAATCGTCTTAAGCGTCTTATTTAAATCTGCTGAATTTTTACCCTCCACTGTTATTTCTGTTTTACGTATGTAGCTTTTGATAGCTTGCACACATCCAATATATGTAATGTAATCTGTCTTAATTCCGAATTTTTCTTTAAAACTTTCAAATCACATAAATGTACCATTGTCATTCAGTATATTTTTAATGTGACACACGCCTTTGTCAATCCATTTTTATAAAATAAAATAATTCTGTTTCCAACTAGGATATTCTGATTGCAGAAGATTGGCTCAGCAACTAGCTGTTCTGAATTTTCTACATGTATTTGTTTACCGAACTCTTTATATGCCATAAATACGTGACTCCAAAAAAAACGTATTAATTTCATGTTCCTGAAAATGAAGGCTTAATCCCAGTTGTTCAAACCACGCCACTTTAGGATAAGTTGATTTAATTATTGTTTTTAATTTTCGAATCCAAATTAACTTCAGTGCATTAATATAAGTTTTTTATGTTCGGTATCCCAATCCCTCCTTTCGCGATGGATCTGACGGCTATTTTTCTGCTTATCCTGTCCTGTTTTCTGTTCCACACAAACTGAAACACTGTCTTCTGCAATTCGTTAACAAGGTTGTCTGGTGGGTTTGGCAATAACATCCATAGGTGAATAATCTCAGATAGAATCAACGATTTTAGAACTGCTACTCTGCCTAGTGGTGGTATTTGTCTCTTTAACCATACTTTGTACAAAGCTCGTATTTCCGAAACTTTATCACTAAAGTTGAGTACCTCACACTCTTTTAAGTCGTTAGTAAACCACATACCAAGTACCTTAAATTTAGGTGGGTTCCATTCCATTTGCAAATGTGGCATATATTTAACAGGAGAATTTCGTTTATTACCGAGCCATATGGCACTGGTCTTCCCCGCATTTAAGAAGAGACCTGATGTTTTCCGAATGTGTTGATGGTCTTAACTGTTTCTTCAAATGAATTTTTGTCACCTTCCAGCGTAATTTCAGTATCATCTGCATATTGCGAAATTTTGTGTTCAGTTTCTCCTATAAAGATACCTTTTATATGCTTATTTTGTCTGAAAACAGTATCTCTACACATAAAATAAACAAATATGGTGATATCGGATCCCCTTGTCTACATCCCCTCTGAATAGCGAACTATTGTGATAACTGTCCAATAAACCGTGACAGATGACTTTATATCTTTATAAAACGTGGATATCCACTGACATATATCTGGCCCAAAACCAAAAGCACGTAAAACTTTAAACATAAATTTCCTGTCAACAGAATCAAAGGCTTTTTCAAAGTCTAAGCACAAGAGTAACCCAGATTTATTTTCTCTATACAAGTAACTAATAAGATCATATATGACTCTGTGACTGTTTGCATGTCTGTCTGTCTCACCCTTTGAATCTTTTCCAACCAAAGTGTATCGCGGTTGCAATTTTGTTCGAGAGAGAGAGAGAGAGAGAGAGGAAGAGAGAGAGAGAGAGAGAGAGAGAGAGAGAGAGAGAGAGAGAGAGTAACAGCTGCAACAAAAAAGAAAAGAAAAAAAAGAGGGGGGGGGGTTGGGGGGGGGGGGGGGGGGGGCTAGGAGAAGAAAACAAAACAAAAAACAAACCACCTCCACCACCACCATCACCACCCCAAAAAAGAAGCCTCTCAGTGAAAATAAGCTATAACAATAGCTATATTCTTTGAGAACTTTGGCCCAAGTGAAAATTGCAGGAACTGTCAGAATTCCAGAATTCAGTCAGGAGATCACGTGACGCCCGATGATCCAATAGGAAATACTCTTATACAACACGGGGTGCGCTGACAATAAGTATAACTACACATTCGGAGAGGGGAGGGGCGACTAAATGCACGCTTAAATTGACACAGGATGACGGAGTGATGTACGTAGAACGTATAAGACTCACACGTCATAGCATTTGACGGAGAAAAGAAATCTGAATGAATGACATTGTGTTACAAATACAATGCAAATACAAAGGAACGTTATTATTTATGATAGATGCATAACATGATAATTTGCCTTTTGGGTCACTCGAATTCACTCGAATTCCACACACACACACAAGCACGCACGCACGCACGCACACACGCACACGCACACACACACACACACACACACACACACACACACACACACACACAGGGACACTCAGACAATTCAACACTACAAAGTTAATATTAAACAAATAAAATGAAACGGAGTAAAATGTAGTTTATCTTCTCCCACTAGGGAGGGCATAGCTCAGTGGTTAGAACGCAGGACTCTTGATCGACAGGTCGAGGGCTCGAGTCCCGACAGGAGCGGCGGGAGAATTATCTTCACAAGGGTCAACTTCCTGTGCTGACTGTTATTTCAGTGTCCTTTCTACCCCCGTGTTACCGCAGTAGCATTCTGCCAAAATCTGAATTCTGCACGTAAAAGATCCCGGTCATTCTGCCAAAAGTGCAGGTGGCAGGTTACAGCTAAACACACATGCACCCTACGTATGTGGCTTTGCATGAAGTGAAGTGACATGGTGCATGGTTGTATGATGTACACAGAACGCGCCGAAACGGCAGCAGTTTCACGTGGCACCAGCCATGTAACAAACAAACAGCTCTGTAAGTTTTGATTGATGATCGCTTATATAGCGCTATTCTCCGCTCTTTTGAGCAGACTCACTGTGCTCGCATGTGGTTCTACATGAACGACTAGCTTTTTATAGCGCGTTTTTTAATATCCACCGAAGCGGTGTACTTACAGCGCTGGCATGGCTGGTGCCACATGAAACTGCAGCCGTCTCGGCGCAAGTTCTGTGTACACCATACAACCATGCACCATGTCACTTCACTTCATGCAAAGCCACATACGTAAGGTGTATGAGTGTTTAGCTGTAACCAGCCACCTGCACTTTTGGCAGAATGACCGGGATCTTTTACGTGCTACTGCGGTAACACGGGGTGGAACGGATACCGAAATAAGAGTCAGCACACAAAGTCGAGCCTGGAGAAGAAAATTCTCCCGCCGCTCCTGCAGGGATTCGAACCCGCGACCTTTCAATCACGAGTTCGGCGTTCTAACCACTGAGCTATCCCCGCCCCTATGTACACCACTTCGGTACGTGGATATACGAGAAAAACTATGGTCACTCAATGCGAGTCACATGCGCGCTGGGGCAGTGAAGGGGTTAAGTGTTGTTTTGTAGCTTGAAAAAGGGGTTTACCCCGAAAATTTGCTTGTTTTGCTTTGTCATAGAAAACATCGTTATTTTTATCCTTGTATGTGCTGGTGTAATATATTTGGTCTAATAAACCGATACTATAATTCGAACACGTTTAAAAGAAAACCAAATGTATTGCGTATCTTTCTTCGTGTCATCTGTCTCATTATCTTACGAATGAGATGTAATAGCTTTTGTTCTTTCGAAAAACTGAAACAAGAATGACTGCTACCATTCTTAAACAGGATCCAAACACATAAACGGTTTAAAGGACCCCCTAGTCATTAGGACAAAACACAACATGTGAATTTTAGGGGTAATCTCCTTTACCAAGCTACAAAACGACACTTAAACAACAGTTAAACGGTGGACACTTAAACAACTGTTAAACGGGGCACTGTTTATCTCCGCGCAGCTGTCCACCGACGCGGTCAGCGCCCTCCGAAAGGTTTGGGTACTGATAAGACTGTGGAAGCAACCTAGCGCCCAAGCACGCACGTAAACTTGAGACGCATCCACCCAGGGTTTTATCTGAGTTTGCGTAAGCAACATAGCAACATAAAACGAACATCTGATATAATTTGAGTTGTTTGTAACAAACGTACTACTGTTTGAGTACCAACAAAAAAAAACTGCTCGTTAGCTGACACTTTTTCACGACCCTGTGACGTAACTAAATACGGCTGTGGTTGAAGGAAGGATGTCGCAGACCGGTGCTTGGAGTTTGCACTGGCCCATCTGTTTGGAACAATTTGCCTCAAACACACCGCCACTCTGATTCTGCCTCCTCTTTTAAAGCCGCCCTTAAGACACACCTGATCAATAAATATTTCTTTAAAGAAAATCACAGTCGTGCCTATTCCTCCGTCTGACACGCGCGAGTGTGTGTGTGTGTGTGTGTGTGTGTGTGTGTGTGTGTGTGTGTGTGTGTGTGTGTGTGTGTGTGTGTGTGTGTGTGTCTGTGTGTGTGTGTGTTGTGTGTGCGCGTGCGTACGTGCGTGCGCGCGTGCGTGCGTGTGTGTATGTGTGTGTGTGTGTGTGTGTGTGTGTGTGTGTGTGTGTGTGTGTGTGTGTGTGTGTGTGTGTGCGTGCGCGCGCTCGCGCGTGCGTGCATATGTGCGTGTGTGCGTGCGTGCGTCCGTGTGTGTGTGTGTGTGTGGGGGGGGGGGGGGGGGTTGTGTGTGTTGTGTGTGTGTATTGTGTGTATGTGTGTGCGCATGCGTGTGTGCGTGCGTGCTTGCATGTGTGTTTGGGTGGGTGTGCGCATGTACGTGCGTGCACGTGCGTGTGTGTGCGCGTGAGTGCGTGCGTGCGTGCGTGCGTGCGTGCGTGCGTGCGTGCGTGTGTGTGTGTGTGTGTGTGTGTGTGTGTGTGTGTGTGTGTGGTGTGTATGTGTGTGTGTGTGTGTGTGTGTGTGTGTGTGTGTGTGTAGTGTAATGTATGTGTGTGCGCTGTGTGCGTGCGTGCGTGCTTGCATGTGTGTGTGTTGTGTGTGTGTGTGTGTGTGTGTGTGTGTGTGTGTGTGCGCGTGCGTGCGTGCGTGCGTGCGTGCGTGCGTGCGTGCGTGCGTGTGTGTGTGTGTGTGTGTGCGTGGGTGCGTGGGTGCGTGGGTGTGTATGTGTGTGCGTTCGTGTGTGCGCGCGCGCGCGGCGCGCGCCGCGCGTGTGTGTGTGTGTGTGTGTGTGTTGTGTGTGTGTGTGTGTGCGGGTGTGTTGTATGGACATACTTTATATACTGTAATTGAGGTTTGAAGTTGCGTTTGTTGAAATGTATGTTAATGTGGTTCTTGTGATGAGTTGTTTGCACATCGCAGAGAGTTTCACTCTGGGAAGAGAACAGCGCTTTATAAGAATTATTTATTATTATTACTACGATCCACTTTCGAGCATGGTCATGTGACTCCAACATGACGTAGCATGTCACAAACAGTAGGTTATCTGCATTGCCGACAGCCTCGTAAAAGAATGACAAAAAACAAGACACATTCTCAGACAGTACTGATTTTCAAAAACACTGCAATCAAATGCAGCACAACTATGACAGTAATCTCTCGAAACACTCACAGTTATCCACTCTCATCAAAAGCATGTACCCCTGGTGTAGTTGGTCCATGTATTGACTCGCATGCCAGGTGAGAGGTACTGTATCTGACTCAGGCTTTTATTAGTGTGTTTGTGTGAGGAGGTGGTGGTGGTGGTGGGGGTGGGGGGGGGGGGGGATGGGGGGGGGGGAAGAGGGGGGGGGGGGTCTTCTTCTGAGTCAATGTTCTGTGCTGACTCTTATTTCCGTATATCCGTCCTACTCCCTCGTCACCGCAGTAGCACGTAAAAAAAGATCCCGGTCATTCTGCCAAAAGTGCAGGTGGCTGGTTACAGCTAAAGACGCATACGCCACACGCATGTGGCTTCGCATGAAGTGACTTGGTGCACGGTTGTATGGTGTACACAGAACTTGCGCCGAGATGGCAGCAGTTTCATGTGGCACCAGCCATGCCAGCGCTGAAAGCACACCACTTCGGTGGATATTCAAAAACGCGCTATAAAAAAGTTATACAGTCACTCACATAGAATCACATGCGAGCGCAGTGTCTGCTCGAGAGCGGAGAATAGCGTTATATAAAAGCGATAACAACAACAACAACAACAACAACAACAACAACAACAGCAACAACGACGACGTTTTTTTTCTTCCGGCGCTCTTATTTGTTCAAATGCAATTATGCTGGTGGTTTTATAATTACACAATGACAGCGGAAAATCCAATCTCGTCCAGTGTCATACTATTAGTTATGCCGTCGGTAAACACACGACGAAGGAATTCACTCTCACTCAATGCAGTGACGCTGATGGCTTCTGGAAACAATGGCAGATGAATCCACTCTCATCCAACACAGCAAGATAATGCTGAGAGCCTCAAAGAACAAAGGCAGCAAAGCCCATCATTTTTATTTTATTTTTTAATCTCATTTATAAAATGTCGAAGGGGAAAAAAAAGGTTCAGTTTGATGATGCTACTTTGTACCCCGACGTTTGCAGTTGTTGTAATTTGATGAATGTTTTATGATTGGTGTGAACGTGTGATGATGTACCTGGCACGGCAAAACAGTCATAGTACAATTGTTTTGACATTTGGCAATAAAGTTGTATTGTACTGAACAATAACGAAAAGACTGTCAGTCACACATGTAGAAGTGTATTGCTGTTTGTGTTTTTTGTTGTTGTGTGTTGTGCTGACCGTACTACAACAAAACAACAAAAAATAAACAAAACAACAACAACATCCAAGTGCGCTGTCAGAAAAGAAAAGAAAAAAGAAAAAGAAAAAAAGAAAAAAAAGAGAGAAAAAGAAAAGGTGCTCCATTTCTATCAAACATATTTTTAAACTGCAATACGCCCATGCTACTCATTATTAATAATAAAAATTAAAATAAACAATTGTGCAACACAATCAAGTTGAAAATTTCAGGAAATGCGAGAGGAATCCAATAATTATAAAACGTTCCACGATTTTCCGTTCAAAAAGCTTTGAAATGCTGACATAAACCGAATCGATTCGATTGACCAACGCAAACAAAGACTACCGTATCAAACCACCTGAAGTTTCATCAAGCATACGTTTTCGATCCAGACATTGATGCAAATACATAAACAAGCTCATTTAATCGAAAGGAATATAACATCATTAGCATACATATCAATCATCTACCCAGCACAAAGAATGTATTTACACAAAGCATTGGAATTCAACCAGACCAAGCGAAAAATTGATAATGTCAGATACTGACATGAAGAGAAATCTATGCATTTCAGTCGAGGTTGGGGCAGAGAAGGTGATGTGTAGATGACCGGAGAGGCGGGGGGGGGGGGGGGGGGGGGGAAGGAGGAGGAGACAAAACACAACAACACCACCACCCCAAACCCCCCCCCCCCCCCCCAAAAAAGAAAAAGAAAAAAAGAAAGAAAAAAAAAGAAAAAAAGAAACACCACAAAACAACAACAACAACAACAACACACACACACACACACACACACACACACACACACACACACACACACACACACACGCGCGCGCGCGCGCGCACGCAGAGAGAGAGAGAGAGAGAGAGAGAGAGAGAGAGAGAGAGAGAGAGAGAGAGAGAGAGAGAGAGAGAGCAAAAGAAATCGTTCGATTACAAAAGGTTCAGCGGTTCTGAATATTTCTTCTGGACAAAGCTCGAAAGCACGGGCACGGTAATTCCAGTATACCCCCCCAAAAAAAACAACAACAACAACAACACAACCACCACCACCACCACCACCACCACCACCACCACCACCACCAACAACAAAGAAAGAAAGAAAGAAAGACCAAAAAACACCTTACTTATGGGGTTTGGGGTGGGAGGTAGGGTGGTGGGGGTGGTGTTGGGGGTAGAGGGGGGGGGGGGGGGGTTATAAAAAAGACAAGAAAAGGAAACACAACCTAGGCCCCAAGGCAAACAGCAATGTGAAATGTTAGATCAGCCTAACACTCAACACACCATCATCAAGGCGTTAGGATCAGGGTAAGTGAATACAAATCAACAAACTAAAACACAGTGCCCGGTACATCGTCCACAAGCATCACTAGGGACAAGACAGGTGGATCAAAACGTAGCTGAATGAACCAAAAAGTCAGAGATCAGAATTAAGCGCCTCGAACAAAGATTTCCTGACACGCCCGCTGAGAATGCAAATCTACATAACATATAAAAATTCTGACCTAACACAATGAAACATTGACGGTGTGGGTTCTCAGCGAAGCGGAGCTTCTGTTCTCGGAGTGGTACTGCACAGGAAGTGACGTGTCCGGCAAAACAGCGTCATCAATTGGACAGTCACGTGAGAAAAGAATCCATTCACAAAATTAATACAAACGTGAACCACTGATAGTAATGAGGGTTCATCGCCAAAGCTTCACTGAGACACATCCAGGTGTATGTTAGCATTTGTTTCTCTCTCTCTTTTTCTCGCTTTCTGTTTATGATGTAGAGACCGAGTTAACCTCGCCAACACAAAACAGCGTCAACAAACTGACAGTCACGTCAGTAAAGAATCCATTCACAAATGCAAACAGGAACCACCGAGTGAATGATAAGGATAAGCGAGGATTCTTCACCAAAGGTCCACGAAGACACATCCCGCTAATAGTTAGCTCTGTCTTTTTTTTTTTCTGTCTTTTTTCTCTCTCTCTCCCTCTCTCCCTCTCTCGCATTCTGTTTATGATATAGAGATCGAGTTACCTCGCCAAGCCCCCCTCCACAAAATAATAATAAAAATAATAATAATAATAATATTTTTTAACAGTAATAATAATAGTATAATAATAATAATAAAAATTAAATAATAATAATAAAAATTACATATTTTATTCTATAAATAATAATATTAATAAAATCATGAGAAAAATCAACAAACTGACAGTACATGAGAAAAACAAATTCACAAATGCAAACGGGCATCACCAAGTCAGTGATGAAAGGTTCCCCGCCAAATCTCCATGGAGACACGTCCGGCTGATAGTTAGCATTTTTTTCTTTTCTTCCTCTTCTTCTTTTCTCTCTCTCTCTCTCTCGCTTTTCGGTTATGATGTACAGAGAGTTATTACCCCTCCAAGAGTGAAATAACTGAGACATGCCAGCTGAATGTCAGCATAATTAACCCCTTCACTGCCACGGTCACTGGAAAACGGCAATAAAAGAGCGAAATCTGAAACCTTTAACCCTTTCTATCTTCTGTTTCGAATTGGCATGTGAACGGGGTTTTATCAAAACACATAGCCTTTAAAGTAGAGGTGTTACAGGACCAGAAACTGTACTGTTTGCAGGTGCGTCCGTGTATCTTTTCAGCCCGGAAATTTTACAGGCTGTGGCAGTGAAGGGGTTAAGTCGTAGATCATTATACTTATAGAGCTGCTCCGCCCACAGTGAAGGAAACCACCCCTCCCTGCTGACTGTCACCAGACAAATGGTAGGCGTCTCCCAAAGGGCAGTGTCAAGACACGCCCAGGGATTTGTCATCATAACAGGTAGATAGTTGAAAGCTACCGTCGACTGGGTGTATATGCATGGGTGCACGTCGCCGATTGTCAGTCCAAGGTGTGGAGAGGTACTTGTTCCGCCCTGTGGGTTGGGAGACACGTTCAGTTCTTTGTCATCACAAGCAGACAGTTGAACAGTCGACTAGGTGTGCATGCTTGGATGAACGTCGCTCTTATCGTCATTCCAAGGTGTGGAGTGTTACTTGCTCCACCCAGTGGGTTTTGAGACACGCCCGGCTGTTTGTCACTACAAGAAATACATAGCCGTACCGTCGACTGGGCATTATATTCATGCGTGAACGTCGCTGTTAGTCTCATTCCAAGGTGTGGGGAGGTACTTGTTCCGCCCTGTGGGTTGGGAGACACGTTCACTTCTTTGTCAACACAGGTAGACAGCTGTACAGTCGACTGGGTGTGCATGCATGGATGAACGTCGCTCCGATAGTCATCCCAAGGGGTGTAGAGATTTAGTTGTTCCGCCAAAGAGACACGCCCAGCTATTTGTCATCACAGGAAGTAGACAGCTGTACCGTCGACTGGGAATATAATTTTTGCTCTGAGGGACACGCCCAGCTGTTTGTCATCACAGGAAGTAGACAGCTGTACCGTCGACCCGGAATATATATTTTTGGCATAGATACACATCGCCCTGATTGTCATTAAAAGGTGGGGAGATGTGTTCCACGCAGTGGGTTGAGAACAGCTGTATCAGCACATTAAGTAGATACCTGTACAGTCGACCGGGCGTTATATGCGTGGTCGCACGTCGCTCTGCTTGTCACCATAAGGGGTGTAGAGATTTAGTTGTTCCGCCAAAGTGCGTTGGGAGACACGCCCAGATATTTGTCATCACAAGAAGCAGATAGCTGTACCGTCGACTGGGTGTTATAAGCATGTATGCACGTAGGTAGGTAGTGTTGCTTAATGTCCTCAGATGTCAGTTGACACATTAGGGACAAGCTGAGACCAATGCCGAAGCATGGTTCAATACAGCTTTACGTCCACGGAAACCAGAAGGCTCGTTAGGACGGACAGCCCAGGACGGCCACCTCGACTCTCACACAGCTCCTGAACTATGAAGGATGCACGTCGCTCTGATTGTCCTTAAAAGGTGGGAAGATGTGTTCCACACGGTGGGTTGAAAACAGCTGTGTCAGCGCATGAAGTAGATACCTGTACAGTCGACTGGGTGTTGTTATATGCATGGGTGCACGTCGCTCTTACAGACAGTCCAAGGTGTGGGGAGGTACTTGTTCCGCCCTGTGGGTTGGGAAACACGTTCAGTTCTTTGTCATCACAAGTAGACAGTTATACAGTCGACTGGGTATGCATGCATGGATGAACGTCGCTCTCACTGTCATGCCAAGGTGTGGAGAGTTGGGTGTTCCGCTCAGTGCAGTGGGAGAGGCGTCCAGGTACTTGTCACCACAAGGTGTAAATATCTGACAGCTCATAGTTCAGGAGCTGTGTGAGAGTCGAGGTGGCCGTCCTGGGCTTCCCGTCCTAACGAGCCTTCTGACTTCCGTGGACGTAAAAGATTTATTAAACCGTGCTTCGGCATTGGTCACAGCTTGTCCCTAATATGCCAGCCGACATCTGAGGACATTAAGCATCACTTCATCATCATATCTGACAGCTCAGCACCACCAAGAGGCGTGTAGAGAGTAGCCGCTCCCAATGTTTAGGGCAACAAACCCAGTTACTTAAGACCATATTCTTGATTTACGAAGGTAACAAATAAGAATGTACGCTTTAAGAAAAAAGAAGAAAAAAAGTGTGTGTTTTTTTTTTTTACATCCAGCCCTATCTTATAAGCACAAAGTGTATAGTCGTCAGTCCCTGCCCACTGTGTTGGGAGAACACGCCCATCAAAATGTCATCGCAAGGCGTAGATCGTCGCCCCGCCCAATATGTCGGAAGACACGCCCATCAAAATGTCATCGCAAGGTGTAGATCGTCGCCCCGCCCAATATGTCGGGAGACACGCCCATCAAAATGTCATCGCAAGGCGTAGATCGTCGCCCCGCCCAATACGTAGAGAGACACGTACGCCTCGCTAATTGTTATTCCAAGGTGTGAGCGAACCGCCCTGCTCAACATATAGTGAGACGCCCGTCAAATTGTTATCACAAGGAGTAGACCGTCGCCCCGCCCAACACGTAGGGAGACACGCCCCGCTATTTGTCATTTCAAGGTGTAGAGCGTCGCTCTGCCCAATATGTTACAATACACGCTCATCAAATTGTCATCGCAAGGTGCAGAGAGTCGTATCGGGAGACACGCCCATCGAAATGTCAACACAGGGTGCTGAGCGTAGCCCCGCCCAACATGAGAGGTGAAGCCAATACTTGATGACGTCATGAGGGTTGTTGTTACATGCGTTGGGATACACGCCCATCTAAATGTCAATCAACACAAGGTGAAGTCCGTTTCCCCCCCAATACGTTGGGATACACACCCGTCACATTGTCATCACTAGGTGCAGTTTCCCCGCCTACTATATCGGGAGACACGCCCATCGAAATGTCAACACAGGGTGCATGTAGACCGTCGCCCCGCCCAACATGTTGGGACAGACGCCACGCTGTTTGTCATCACAAGGTGTAGAGAGACGTGTTGAGAGTCGCGCCGAGAGAAACGTCAACACAGGGCTTAGCCCGTCGCCCCGGCCAACATGTCGAGAGACACGCCCATCGAACTGTCGTCAGAAGGGGGTAGGAATCTGCCCTCACACAATGACGTAGTAGGCTACGGATACACGTTCGGCGAACGGTGATCACACGGTGTAGAGTTTTGCCTCACACAGACCACGCCGTAACGGAGACACCGCCGTCACGTTGAACACGTCACCACATAAAGATGCTATTAACCCTTTCCCTGCCCGCATGACGCCATAATTATGACGTCCAATGCGAAGCGTTGCCCACTTGCCAAAGATATTTCATGGGACGCCCTGTTCGAACTCCGGCCGTTCGTCCATGCTCATGAGAAGCCAGGTTCTAGAAAAATGGTTCCGGCTAGCTTAACCCATCCGCACGGCTCTTTCGAGAAGAGATTGAAACCGCTGCACACATTCTTTGGCAGGGAAAGGGTTAAGAGCTGCTTGAAAGCCAGCAGCGCCAGGGGACGCGCCCAGCTGCATGTCATCACAAGATGTTGAGAGTTGCTCCGCCTCCAGGGCTTTCGTGTATCGGCCGTTCCCCTAGCAACCACCACGTGAGCATGGAGCCTTTGCCCTGAAACAGCAACACACAGTGATCAGTCACTGCATCCTGGAGAGAGAGAGAGAGAGAGAGAGAGAGAGAGAGAGAGAGAGAGAGAGAGAGAGAGAGAGAGAGAGAGAGAGAGAGAGAGACAGAGACAGAGACAGAGACAGAGACAGAGAGACAGAGAGACAGAGAGAGACAGAGACACAGACAGAGACAGAGAGAGAGAGAGAGACAGAGAGAGACAGAGACGAAGAGAGACAGAGACAGAGAGATCAGAAAGTTAATGGATTTACTGGAATACGAATGACTTTTGTTGAATGTGAGTGGATTTACCTCTTTACGCTTCGAATGTGTGCGGGCTAGTTTGAATGCGAACAGGACAGGCTACTTGGTATGAAAATCGGCTGATTGCCGAGCCAAAGGCGTGTACTCGTCTGCTAGTGGCGTAACTGGCGTAACCCTCAAGGTGGGTGGGGATATGGGGATAACTGGTAACGGGGAACGCCAGTGATTCGTGATAATTATCCATGATACATATTGTACACTGTTGTCACAAAGGGCCGTCATATCTGTGTAATTGTGACGTCCAGGGACATTTACGTGGGTTTTGACGTCAGTAGATGGGTACGTCACCGGGGTTCGACGTCACTGTACGAAACATGACGGTGGGTCGACAGACTGACAGTCACGTGAGTAAAGAATTCATTCGCAAAATTAATGCAAACGGGAACCACCAAGTGAATGATAATAATGAGGTTCTTCACCAAAGGTCCACGGAGACGTCTGTCTATCTATCTGTCTGTCTGTCTGTCTGTCTGTCTATATATCTATCTATCTATCTATCTATCTATCTATCTATCTATCTGTCTGTCTGTCTGTCTGTCTGTCTGTCTGTCTGTCTGTCTATCTATCTACCTACCTACCTACCTATCAGTATGTTTGTCTGTCTGTCTATTTACTTACCTACCTACCTATCTGTCTGTCTGTCTGTCTGTCTGTCTATCTACCAACCTACCTACCTATCTGTCTGTCTGTCTGTCTGTCTGTCTGTCTGTCTGTCTGTCTGTCTACCTACCTACCTACCTGTCTATCTATCTATTTATCTATCTATCTGTTTGTCTGTCTGTCTATCTATCTATCTATCTATCTATCTATCTATCTATCTATCTATCTATCTATCTATCTGTCTGTCTGTCTGTCTGTCTGTCTGCCTGTCTGTCTGTCTGTCTGTGTGTCTGTCTCTCCGTCTGTCTGTCTGTCTGTCTATCTATCTATCTATCTATCTATCTATCTATCTATCTATCTATCTATCTATCTATCTATCTATCTATCTATCTATCTATCTATCTATCTATAGCAATGTGGTTGTGATGTAAGCATGTCACGGATTACTTGGGATGGCGGTTTGGTGGGATGGTGGGTGGTCAGATGTTGCAGCGGGGGTGGGGGTGGGTTGGTGCTGTAAGTATGTGTTGCGTTGGATGTAAAGTAGCAGCAATGTGCGTAACGTCAGTGTGTGGTGACGTCAATGCAGAAGACGTCAGCGGGGGGTGGCGTCAATGTAAGGTAACGTTAGTGATGATGTCAGTGCATGGTGACTTTAGTGGGTGCTGCACGCAAATGCATGCTGACGTTAATGATGGTCATCGCAATGACGTCAGTGAGAGGTGAAGCCAATACTTGATGACGTCATGAGGGTTGTTGTTGCTGTCAGCGTACCTTCATTGCCACCTCTCCCCGGGACTCCAGCTCAAAGACCCCGAACCGATCCAGCACCTGTTTCGTCGTGTTGCTCACGTGAATGCGTAACGCTGCCACACAGACAAGAGCAACAGAGCATCACTCGTTAGATATACAACGTTGCCACA
>JABMCL010000613.1:197500-200000 GCA_018857735.1 Alviniconcha marisindica | reverse complement strand
CTCCACCTGGGTGAGATGGTAAACAACAGGTTGTGTAATTAACCCCTTCACTGCAGCGATGTCGTTTCAAAAACAATCAATAAAAGTGCGAAACTTGAAACCCTTATGACGTTTTGTGCTCTCTTTTTTTCTTCTTCTTCTTCTCTTTTGTTGTTGTTTGCTAGTTTGTTTGTTATTTTGAATTGGCACGTGAAAGGATTGTCATCAAAACGCGTAGCATTGAAAGTAGATGGTGTTGTAGGACCGGAATATACACTGCTTGCAAGCGCGTCCGTGCATTTTTTGGTCTGCTGCTGAGGCAGTGAAGGAGTTAATAACAGTCACAACACTACAAGTACCACTGCTACTAGTACTACAGCAACTACTGCTACCACCACCACCACTATTACTACTACTACCACTACTACTACTACTGCTGCTGCTGCTGCTGCTACTACTACTACTACTACTACTACCACCACCACCACTGCTACCACTGCTGCTGCTACGACTACCACTACCACCACCACTACTACTACTACTACTACTACTACTACTCTACTACTCCCACTACTCTACTACTACTACTGCCCCGCGCTCTCTGCTCTCTGCACTACTACTACTACCACTACTACTACTACTACTATACTGTTGCTGCTGCTCTCTTTTTACTACTCCACTACTACCACCCCCAAACCCTGCTACACTGCTGCTGCTACTACTACTACTACTACTACTACTACTACTATTTACTACTACTACTACTTACACTACTTCTACCAGTACTATTATTACTTGTAGAAACAAAAACAACAACCACTACACAATAATGCACCAGCACTAATAATAATCACAGAATAATAATAATAAAACAATAAGTAGCAGTAGCAGTGTTAGCAGTAGTGGGAAGTAGGGGGAGAGAGAGAGAGAGAGAGAGGAAAAGAGGGGGAGGGGAGAGAGAGAGAGAGAGAGAGAGAGAAAAGAGAGAGAGAGAGAAAAGAGACAGAAAACAGAGAGACAGGGGACCAGAAAGAGACAGAGAAGACAGAGAGAGACCAGACACGACACAGAAAGAAGAGAGAACAAGACAGACAGACAGACAGACAACAGGAGAAGAAACTGGGACAGACGTTGTGTGTGTGTGGGGGGGGGGGGGGGGGGGGGGAAGGGGGTGATAGTGGGCGAGACGACGTCGAAGTTCTCGATAATGGAGTCAAAGGTGGTGTACAGGTCGTTGAGGAGATCTACCACCTGCCGAAACGTAAAGGTACCAATGATATCATTATTACGGAAGCATAATTATTATATATGTCACACATGGCACATGTGTCATAAATGATTGTGTGTGTGTGTGTTTGTGTGTGTGTGTGTGTGTGTGTGTGTGTGTGTGTGTGTGTGTGTGTGTGTGTGTGTGTGTGTGTGTGTGTTTTTGTGTGTGTGTGTGTGTGTTGTGTGCTCGTGTGTGCGTGTGTGCGTTTATGTGTGTGTGTGTGTGTGTGTGTGTGTGTGTGTGTGTGTGTGTGTGTGTGTGTGTGTGTGTGTGTGTGTGTGTGCGGCGCACGTGTGCGTGCGTGCGTGCGTACGTGCGTACGTTCCCGTGCGTGTATGTGTGGTACCCGTCAAAATTACGGCTGGTACCCGATCAACAACAACAACAACAACAACAACAACGACAACAACAAAAACGACGCCCATACCTGCATGGGTGTGGACTCGGCACTCATGGCGGTGAACCCGCAGATGTCGCTGAAATAGATGGACACGCTGTCAAACGATTCCGCTGTCACCGACTCTCCGCGAATGAGCTGCAGTGCCACGGACCTGCAAAACACGTACAGCACCGTCAGTACCCGGAACACAGATCGGGGCGGTGGGGGTGGTGTGGGGTGGAGGCAGGGGTGAAGAGGTAAGGGCCTTCGCCTTGATGACCCTGTAACTATACGGGTGAGGATGCGCGTGGGGACATTATATTATACACACAGTACCTGCATGAACGAAGACACATGAACAGTATCCACACAGTACCCACACAGAATGTACCTACAAACGGAACCTACACAGTACCCAAACATAGTACAAATAGAGACCTAAAGTGCCCACATAGTACCCACACCTAGTATAGCCACAAACAGTACATATACACAATACTCAAACATAATATAAATACCCACATAGTACCCACACCTAGTATACCCACAAACAGTACCTATACACAATACCCAAACATAGTATAAATACCCACATATAGTACCCACACAGTACCCACACATAGTATACCCACAAACAGTACCTATACTCAATACCCAAATATAGTATAAATACCCGCATATAGTACACAAACAGTACCCACACCAAGCATATCCACAAACAGTACCTATACACAATACCCAAACATAGTATAAATACCCGCATATAGTACCCACACAGTACCCACACCTAGTGTACCCACAAACAGTACATATACACAATACCAAAACATAGTATAAGTACCCACATATAGTACCCACACAGTACCCACACC
>JABMCL010000613.1:185000-192500 GCA_018857735.1 Alviniconcha marisindica | reverse complement strand
TGGTTTGGGGACTGAAAGGGAAGCTAGCTTCTTTGTTGTTGTTGTCGTCGTTGTGGAGTTATCTGATGATAGTTTTGAGTGTGCGACGAGGGATTTGGCCATATACGTATCTGAAATGTGAGACTAGCTGTTGGGTTACCTGATGATGGTTTTGTATAAGTATCTGAAAGGTGAGACTAGCTGTCGGGTTACCTGATGACGGTTTTGTATGAGTATCTGAAAGGTGAGACTAGCTGTTGAATTACCTGATGATGGTTTTGTATGAGTATCTGAAAGGTGAGACTAGCTGTTGAATTACCTGATGGCGGTTTTGTATGAGTATCTGAAAGGTGAGACTAGCTGTTGAATTACCGATGATGGTTTTGTATAAGTACTGAAAGGTGGACTAGCTGTCGGTTACCTGTGAGGTTTGTATGAGTATCTGAAAGGTGAGACTAGTTGTTGAATTACCTGATGATGGTTTTGTATAAGTATCTGAAAGGTGAGACTAGCTGTTGAATTACCTGATGATGGTTTTGTATAAGTATCTGAAAGGTGAGACTAGCTGTTGAATTACCTGATGATGATTTTGTATAAGTATCTGAAAGGTGAGACTAGCTGTTGAGTTTCCTGATGATGGTTTTCAGCTGTGTGACGAGGGATTTGACCATTTAAGTATATGAAAGGTGAGACTACCTGTTGAGCTTCCCGATGATGGTTTTTGAGATGTGCGAATAGCGAAATGGCAATATAATTATATATCCGAAAGGTGAGACTACCTGTTGAGTTTCCAGATGATGGTTTTGAGCTGTGTGAATCTACAAAGGGAAAGGTGCAATATCATTATATATAAGTTATGAAAGGTGAGACTACCTGTTGAGTTTCCGGATGATGGTTTTGAACTGTGTGAATATATACAGGGAAAGGGGCAATATCATTATATATAAATCATAAAAGGTGATCGAGACTACCTGTTGAATTTTCATATGATGTTTTTGAGCTGTGTGAATTTACATAGGAAAGAGGCAATATCATTATATATAAGTTATGAAAGGTGAGATTACCTGTTGAGTTTCTGGATGATGTTTTTGAGGTGTGTGAATCTATATAGGGAAAGGGGCACTATCGTCATATATAAGTTATGAAAGGTGAAATTACCGGTTGAGTTTCCGGATGATGGTTTTAAGCTGTGAAAGGGGCAATATCATTATGTATAAATTACGAAAGGTGAGATTACCGGTTGAGTTTCCAGATGATGGTTTTGAACTGTGTGAAAATATATATAGGAAAAGGGGCAATATCATTATATACAAATTATGAAAGGTGAGAGACTACCGGTTAAAGTTTCCAGATGATGGTTTTGAACTGATGTTTTTGAAGGGGCAATATCATTATATATAAATTATGAAAGGTGAGATACCTGTTGAGTTTCCGGATGATGGTTTTGACTATGTTTATATGAGGGGCAATATCATTATATATAAATTATGAAAGGTGAGACTACCTGTTGAGTTTCCGGATGATGGTTTTGAGCTGTGTGAAAGGGGCAATATCATTATATATAAATTATGAAAGGTGAGATTACCTGTTGAGTTTCCGGATGATGGTTTTGAGCTGCGTGAAAGGGGCAATATCATTATATATAAATTATGAAAGGTGAGATTACCTGTTGAGTTTCCGGATGATGGTTTTGAGCTGCGTGAAAGGGGCAATATCATTATATATAAATTATGAAAGGTGAGATTACCTGTTGAGTTTCCGGATGATGGTTTTGAGCTGCGTGAAAGGGGCAATATCATTATATATAAATTATGAAAGGTGAGATTACCTGTTGAGATCCGGATGATGGTTTTGAGCTGCGTGAAAGGGGCAATATCATTATATATAAATTATGAAAGGTGAGATTACCTGTTGAGATCCGGATGATGGTTTTGAGCTGCGTGAAAGGGGCAATATCATTATATATAAATTATGAAAGGTGAGATTACCTGTTGAGTTTCCGGATGATGGTTTTGAGCTGTGTGAAAGGGGCAATATCATTATATATATATAAATTATGAAAGGTGAGATTACCTGTTGAGTTTCCGGATGATGGTTTTGAGCTGTGTGAAAGGGGCAATATCATTATATATATATAAATTATGAAAGGTGAGATTACCTGTTGAGTTTCCGGATGATGGTTTTGAGCTGCGTGAAGTCGGGCCTGTCGGACGGGTCCTCGGCCCAGCAGCGTCGGATGACGTGGGCCAGCTCGTCACACGGACAGTCGTACTCCTCCAGCGTGGGCCGGAAGTACGGTTTGAGTCCGTTACGCACCTTGCCGTGGATCTCTGTACAGACAGGTAATAATAATAATAATAATAATAATAATAATAATAATAATAATAATAATAATAATAATAACTATAATAATAATAATAATAATAATAATAATAATAATAATAATAATAATAATAATAGCTATAATAATAATAATAATAATAATAAAAATATAATAATAATAATAATAATAATAATAATAATAATAATAATAATAATAATAATAATAATAATAATAATAGCTATAATAATAATAAATAATAATAAATATATAATAATAATAATAATAATAATAATAATAATAATAATAATAATAATAATAATAATAATAAAATAAATAATAATAATAATAGATAACTTTTGTGTAGCGCTATTCTCTGGTGTACACAAACTCACTGCGCTTTACAACATTCTCCAAAATTTTCCAGGTTTCACGTAGATAGTCACGAGGCACGAGTTCAAGACCTACCCTGTGTCGTAAAGTCAAGACGTACTCTATGAATACAAGACGTACCCCGCGTCACGACGTCACGACGTACCATGCAGCGTGAAGACAAGACGTACCCTGCGTCACGTGGCCAAGATCTGCCCAGCAGGGTGAGGTCCAGCCCAAAGAAAGGGTAAAAGGTCCAGACCGGGTACTCCTCCCAAAGTCAAGCGTACCACACGCCCCACGTGACAAAGGTCAACACGTATTCTCTGGCGTGATCTCGAAACGTACCTTATGAAGTCAAGCTGTACCACACGAGCCCAAAACGTACCTTATGACGTCAAGCTGTACCACACGAGGACAAAGCGTACCTTATGACGTCAAGCTGTAACACGAGCCCAAAACGTACCTTATGATGTCAAGGTGTACCACACGAGCCCAAAAACGTATCTTATGAAGTCGAAATGTACTTTTAGAGTTCAAGACTTGCTCTGTGATGTCAAAACGTACTCCTTGAGGTCAAGACATGCCCTTTGAAGCCAGGACGTGCCCTGTGACGTTAAGACGTACCCTAGAGTTCAAGGCGTACCGTGTCAGGCCAACACGTACCCTGTCACCCCGTGAAGTCAGTACGTATCCCGTGAGGTCAAGACATACCCTACGAGGTCAAGACGTACCATGTGAATTCAAGACGTACATGTAAAGTAATGTCGTACCCTAGAGGTCATGACGTATCAATCGAATCCAAGACGTACTCTGTTAAGTCAAGACGCACCCTAGAGGTGAAGACGTACCCTGTATAGTCAAGACGTACCCGTGAAGTCAAGACGTATCCTAGATGTAAAGACGTACTCTGTGATGGCAATACGTACCCTGTGAAGTCAATGCGTACTTCGTGAGGTCAACGACACAGCCTGCGAGGTCAAGACGTACCCTGCGAGCCCTAGACGTACCATCTGAAGTCAAGACGTACATGTAAAGTCAAGCCGTAGCCTAGAGGCCAAGACGTACCCTGTACAGTCAAGACGTACCCCGTGAAGTCAAGACGTATCCCGTGAAGTCAGGATGTACCCTGTGAAGTCAAGACGTACCCTGCTAAGTCAAGACGTACCCTGTGAAGTCAAGACGCACCCTGTAAAGACAAGACGTGCCCTGTAAAGTCAAGACCTACCCTGTGACGTCAGGACGTACCCTACGAGGTCAAGACATACCCTGTGACTTCAAGACGTACCCTGTGACGTCAAGACGTACCCTACGAGGTCAAGACGTACCCTGCGGCGTGAGGTCGAGGTTGGTGAGGAAGAAGACGCCGTTGCGGTAGACGATCTCCTGGCAGATGATGGCGAAGCTGAACACGTCGCCCTTGGCTGTCCCTTCCGGCGGCCGGCACTGCATCCGGAGCAGCTCTGGGGCTGTCCACAGCTTGCCTGCAAACCAATCACAGTGAGGGGCACAGGCACTCACACTCCGAGCATCGCTTTCCGGACTGTCTGTGTGCGTGCGTGCGTGTTTGTGTGTGTGTGTGCGTGCGTGCGTGCGTGCGTGCGCGTGGTGCAATACCTACCAATCTGACAACTCTGACAGTGCAATACTTACAAATCTGACCGTACAATTCTACAAATCTGACTCTGCTGCATCTACAAATCTGACCGTGTACCTGTAAATATATGGCGGTGCAATACCTACAAATGTGACCATGAGACACCTGTAAATCTGACCGTGCAATACCTGTAATCCTGGCCGTGCTTTACCTGTAAACCTGACCGTGCTATACCTGTAAACCTGGGCGTGGTATACCTGTAAACCTGCTCGTGCTATACATATAACACTGGCCGTGCTATACCTGTAAACCTGGCGGTGGTATACCTATAAACCTGGCCGTGATATACCTGTAAATCTGGCCGTACTATACCTATAAACCTGGCCGTGCTATACCCGTAAACCTGGCCGTGCTATACCTGTAAACCTGGCCGTGCTATACCTGTAAACCTAGCCGTGATATACCTGTAAACCTGGGCGTGGTATACCTATAAACCTATAAACCTGGACGTGGTATGCCTATAAACCTGGCCGTGGTATACCTGTAAACATGGCCGCGATATACCTGTAAACCTGGCCGTGGTATACCTATAAACCTGGACGTGGTATACCAATAAACCTGGCCGTGGTATACCTGTAAACATGGCCGTGCTATACCTGTAAATCTGGCGGTGCAATACCTACATATCTGACTGTACCTACAAACATGGCCGTTGAATAACCAGTAATTCTAACGTAATAACGCAATAACGTGATAATTAAGCGCTTCAAGGCCCACTCACTGTGATAACTCCTGTAGGCATTCTCCTCCTCAGCGAATTCCGGATTGTGTCTGAAATAGTGCAGACCGAAGTCCGTGATCTTGACCACGAACCTGGAGTCCACCACACAGTTGGTGGACTTGAGGTTGCCGTGACTGCGCAGGTCCGTCCCGTGAAGATAGGCCATGCCCTGTCACAGGAGGTCATAGGTACGCCATAGGTACGTCTTATGTACGTCATAGGCACGTCAAAGGTAAGCTAGGGACCAAAGCCTCGTGAAGCCTTAACTTTGGATCACGAGTCCGGCGCTGTACCAGTGAGCTATCCCCGATCCCCAATGTCTTCCGGTCAATACTCAATCACACACGACTATGACAAGACAGAAATGTCATGGAATACGGCTACCAGACATGATTCATCCATGACTATGACAAGACATGATTCTCCTGGACTATGTCTGCCAGGCAATATTCACCATGACTATGACAAGACAGAAATTCTCATGGGATATAGTATTATCTACCAGGCATAATTCACCCCAAGAAAGGATTCTCGTGTACTATGTCTACTAGACAATAACTTACCCTGACTATGTCAATGCTGGACTCTCACGGAATATGCATACCAGAAAAAAAACTCACGCTATGACAATACATAACTCTCACGGCCTATGCCTACCAGACAGAACTCACCCTAAGACAAGACAGGACTCACACAGATAATAATTATGACAACAGTGCTAAAAATACGCTGACGATGACAAAACAAGACTCACCAGTTATATATGTCTACCCGACATAACTCACCCTATGACAAGACAGGACTGACACATACTATCATGACAAGACAGTACTTGAAACAAGCCGTGACAAAACAGGACTCCCATGTCTACCAGACAAGACTCATTCTATGACAATACAGGACCCATACGCATTATGTCTACTATGCAGACAGGACTCATACGCACTATGTCTAGACTCACCCTGACAATATCCTGCATGATGGAGTAACGAAACATCCAGTCCAGCTTGATTTGTTCGTTTTCCAGCACGTCCTGCAAATAACCCAAAACGTCTTAAAAGGGGAAAAAAGAAAAGAAAAAAGGCCACGATGACGTGGGAATAACAAACATTTTAATTTAACAAAAGACCGCAATGTCTTGTGAATAACGAACGTGCAAACAGAATAGAGACGATGGCACATGTCGTGTGAATAACAAACAAGCAATTTTACGAACAGTGAGTCGCTAATGTTTCTGTACGTTTCAAAACAACTCGATTAGAACTGTAGCCTTAAATTTGGACAATATTCGATAACACGACACATGCATATCCACCCTTGAATTCCATTTGGGGCAATATCAGTAAAGAGACTCATGAATCAAAGGATAGAACAGACCCGCAACTTCACACCTGAGTAATATTCGGACCAAGCGATGTTACCTTCATGTAAACTCCCTTTGTGACAATATTCGGTATTCTAACTACCTTCAACGTCCTTTTTGGGCAGTATTCGGTTATAAGACCCAAGAAAATTGGACGGTGAGATCCACCGGCAACCTTTTTTGTTTTCTTGTTGTTTTCTGACACTTTTCGGTAAACAAGACTGATTCAGACGATGTTACTTACACGTAAACTCACTTGTATCCAGTATTCGTTAAACAACATCAACAGCAACACAACAACACAATCAGACGATGTAAAAACCTACCTGTAAGCTCAACTTTGTCCAGTATTCGTTTAACAACATCAACAGCAACACAACAACACAATCAGACGACACAAAACCTACCTGTAAGCTGCCTTTTGTCAAGTATTCGTTTAACAACATCAACAGCAACACAACAACACAATCAGACGACGTAAAAACCTACCTGTAAGCTGCCTTTTGTCCAGTATTCGTTTAACAACAACAATGTCAACACAACAACACAGTCAGACGACGCAAAACCTACCTGTAAGCTCCCTTTTGGGCAGTATTCGGTAAGAAGAGACTGGTTGGGGTAGTCGATGCAGGCACCGAGGAAACGCACAATGTGATCATTCTGCAAATCCTTCATCTGCAAACAGCATCGGTCATCGATCATCGATCATTGGTCATCGATAATCAGTCATCGATCATCGGTAGTCGGTTATCGGTAATCGGTCATCGATCATCGGTAGTCGGTTATCGGTAATCGGTCATCGATCATCGCTAATCGGTCATCGATCATCGGTAGTCGGTTATCAGTAATCGGTCATCGATCATCAGTCATCGGTCATCCATCATCGGTCATCTATCATAGATCAAGCGCCGAGTGCTCACCCTTGTCGGTGAGATAAGGCGCTATAGAAAGGACCGCTTAAATTGTTTTAATTTTATTATCATCATGCAGGTATCGCCCTGATATTACCGTAATGCTTGACTGGGCGTAAAACACCAAGTTACCGACATCTTGCGGGTGTTGGGCAGTTCAGCGCATTCTTGTTTGCT
>JABMCL010000613.1:172500-180000 GCA_018857735.1 Alviniconcha marisindica | reverse complement strand
CCCCCCCGCCCGCCCCCTTCTGTTCTGCCGGGTTTCTGTTTTCTACCTCTTTTTCCTCTTTTTTCTCCAATTTTTTCCTTTCCCCCCCCCCACCACCACACACCCCCACACACCCACCTAAAAACACACACACACCACACCTACACCACACACACAACCAAAAACACACACACAACACACACACAACACACACCACACACAAAACCCACACACACAAAACCCCCAACCACACACACCCCACACCACACACAAAACACAAAAAACCAAACCACACACACACACACACCCCAAACACAAAACACACACCACCCACACAACAAAAACCACACACCCAACCCCCCCCAAAAACACCCACACCCCCCCCCCCCCCCCCCCACCCCACACCAAAAAAAAAAAAAAAAAACCACCCCCCCCCCCCCCACACACACACACCACACCCACAACACACACACACACACACACACACACACAAACACACACACACAACACACACCAACCACACACAACACACCACACACCACCCCCACACACAAACACTCCCCACCCCCCCCCAAAAAAAAAAAACCCACAAAACACCCCCACAACAAACAAAAAAAACACCCCCACCCCACCCCCCCCCCCCCCCCCCCACCACCACCCCCCGCCCCCGCAACATCATCACCTACACTTAGAAAAAAAAACAGGCAAAACCCACCACACACACACCCCACACACACACACACCCCCAACACACACCAAAAACCACACACACACACACCACACACACACAAAACACACCAAAAACACAAACACACACACCACACACAACGCACACAACACACACACACACACACCACACAACAACACAAAACCTACACACACACACACACACAACACACAACACACACCCACCCCCACACACAACACAAACAAATAACCCCCCACACCACACACCACCCACCCCCACCCCCACACACCCCAACCACCCCACCCCAACAAAACAAAAAACACACACCACCACACCACACACACCCCCCCCACCCCCCCCCCCCCCCAAACCCAAACCCCCACAACCACCCACACCCCACCCCCCCCCCCCCCCCCCCCCCCACACACACACACCCCACACAACACCACCACACACACACAACACACCCCCACCACCACACACACACACACAACACCCACAACACACACACCCCCACACCCACACACACACACCCACCAAGGCTGACCTCGAACTGTCCGTGGCGGGGTTGAGGTCCCAAGGGTAGTCGGCGTTGCGGCCCCCGTTTCATCGAGCTGACTTTTCCCTGATCCCTGCAATCTGACCAGAAACACGGTATTTGGGGGCCTCAGCTGGATTATTCTGGGAGTTTCATTCTTCATTCCTTTTTCTTTTCTTTTTCTTTTTTCTTCTTCTTCTTCTTCCTTTTTTCTTCTTCTTCTTCTTCTTTCTTACATTTTCCCATATTTTCTTCAAAATCTGGAATTCTCTTTTTTTGGGTTGTAAGCTTTCTGTAAAACTGCTAGCACATTATCAGCAAGTCGCACCAAAGAAATTTATTTTAAACAAAAACAACACACACACCCCCACACACAACACACACCACCACACACACCCCCACAACACACACACACACCGCGCGCGCACACCACACCAAACACAAAAAAACAAACAAAAAAAAGCACCAATAAACCCAAAACCAAACCAAAAACCCAACCCCCAAGTAAAAAAACCATTATATATATATATATTTATAATATATATATATATATATATATATTATATATATAACATTTGTGTCGTATCTATACTGAAATTGCGGCTCTGGTATCTCTTAAAAGTAATAAAAAGTAAGAATAAGTGGTAGTGAGTGAGGAGTGAGTGAGTGAGTAAGTAAGTGTAAGTAAGTAAGAAAGAAAGAAAGTAAGTAACCTGGTGTTTTGCTCCCAGTCAACCAGTACGGTTGTATCAGGCCAAAGCAGTAGTAGTAGTAGTACTGGTAATAGCAGTAGCTTTTTGTTGTTGCTGCTGCTGCTGCTGTTGCCGCTGGTTTCTTCTTCTCGTTGTTGAAACGAGGTTATTTATTACCTGATCCGTGTCTGCGAGCACTCACGGGGTGTGTGGAGAGCCACACAACTGTCACAATTGTTATTCAGGATCGGACACTGATCCCTTCACCGTCCCTCGCCTCCTCCTTCCTGCGCCCAGCCCCCCCCCCCCCCCCCCCCCCTTCCCCCCTCCCCCCCCCCCCCCTCACCCCCCCCCCTGACCACTCACACACACGCGCATCCGTCTCATCTCAAATTTCTTCTCTCCCAGAAAAGCACGGGAGTGCACGACACAGATACCGAAGCCGAACAATAGGAGTGAAGACAGATCCAATCACAGCGCAGGAAAAAAAAAAAAAAGAAAAAAAGAAAAAAAAAACCCGCCTCCCCCACGGGGACCTCGGGCTCGTGCAATGCAATGCTTGATCTCCGCTGCGCGCTGGGGTCAAATGGTCCTGACCTCGATGCGCGCGCTGCAGCGCTTTGCTGAAAAGGCTCGCTCTCAAATTCCCCCCAATTTTTGGGGGAATTGAACGTCAGGCAAAAAGGACCCGTTTTGTGGAACAACAGTGATGTACACACTGCTGTTTGTGCATTCCTTTCTTCTTCTTCTTCTTCTTCCTCTTCTTCTTCCCCCCAAAAACCAAAAACACACACACACACCAACGCACGCCCACACACACACACACACACACAAAAAACACACACGCACGCACCACGCACGCACCAGCACGCAGCACGCACGCCCCCACCACACCACGCACGCACGCCCCCCCACGCACGCCGCACGCAACCACCACACCACCCCACACCACCACACCCACACACCCCTACACATACCACAACACACAAACAAACACACACAACCCCCAAACAAAACAAAACAAAAAAACAAAACAACACCCCACACCCACAAACACACACACACACCCAACACACCAACCACACACACACCCCAACACACACACCACCACCCACAAAAAAAAAACCCCCCCCAAAACACACAAACCAACCACAAACAAAAACACACACACCACCCCCACCACGCACCCCCACACCACACCACACAAACACACACACCACACACCACACACACACCCAAACACAAACCCCCCAAAACACCCAACCAACCACAACAAAAACCACACCACCACCACCACCACCACCACAAAAACCCCACCACCACCACCACCACACACACACACACACACACACACACACACACACACACACACAAAGCAACAACGAACAAATAAATATCTAAACGAATAGGTAGGCTATTCTCAACGGAAACAGTCATCATTCCAAAAGCTCCCATCTGCTTGTGACGTCATCGCGTGCTGACTGTCCCAGTGTTTCTCCGCTCCAACAGACCACGAACAGAGCGTTGTGTGGCTATAATCCAACTGACACGCGCTTGGATTCCCCTGTGTGCCAAGGGCATTTTCTTTTTCTTCCCAGAGTCAACTTGCAGCACAGACTCTCTTTCTGCGTTCGCTCAGCTCCCTTGCACAATCGCTTGCATCGGTCAACAGCTGGGTGCAAACATGACAATCCCAAACATGAGCAGCCACGTGGCAGTGTTCTGGACAAAGGGAAACACTGCACGCGTTGGTAGTAACAGGAAGAAAACGAATCTGAAACCACGATGACTGCTAGCGTTCTGAAACCACAATGACCGCTAGCGTTCTGAAACCACGATGACTGCTAGCGTTGTGAAACAAGGATTACTGCTAGCGTTGTGAAACAAGGATTACTGCTAGCGTTCTGAAACAACAATGACTGCTAGCGTTCTGAAACAACAATGACTGCTAGTGTTCTGAAACCACAATGACTGCTAGCATTGTGAAACAAGAATGACTGCTAGTGTTCTGAAACAGCAACGACTGGTAGCGTTCTGAAACCACAACGACTGCTAGCGTTCTGAAATCAGAATGACTGCTAGCGTTGTGAAACAAGAATGACTGCTAGTGTTCTGAAACAACAATGACTGCCAGTGTTCTGAAACCACACTGACTGCTAGCGTTGTGAAACAAGGATTACTGCTAGCGTTCTGAAACAACAATGACTGCTAGCGTTCTGAAACAACAATGACTGCTAGTGTTCTGAAACCACAATGACTGCTAGCATTGTGAAACAACAATGACTGCTAGTGTTCTGAAACAGAAACGACTGGTAGCGTTCTGAAACCACAATGACTGCTAGCGTTCTGAAACCAGAATGACTGCTAGCGTTGTGAAACAAGAGTGACTACTAGTGTTCTGAAACAACAATGACTGCTAGCACTGTGAAACAAAGAATGACTGCTAGCGTTCTGAAACAAAGAATGACTGCTAGCATTCAAAACAAAGAATGACTGCTAGCGTTCTCAAACAAGAATGACTGCTAGCGTTCTGAAACAACAATGACAGCTAGTGTTCTGAAACCACAATGACTGCTAGCGTTCTGAAACCACAGTTACTGCAGTGTTCTGAAACCACAATGACTGCTAGTGTTCTGAAACGACAATGACTGCTAGCGTTCTGAAACCACAATGACTGCTAGCGTTCCGAAACCACAATGACTGCTAGCGTTCCGAAACCACAATGACTGCTAGCGTTCTCAAACACGATCCAAACACAAAAAGGATTAAAAGAACGCTACTTATTACGACAAGACAAAAGCAACCAATGTTCGGGGGTAATCCCCTTCATCAATAAATTATTAAAAGTTTTCGCTGCGTCCGACTAATGGGTTTTTTTTTTTTCCCGGGTTTCCGGTTCCCCTTCACCCTTATTTAAACCCCCCCTTTCCCCCCCCCCCCCCCCCCCCCCCCCCCTCCCCCAAAAAAAACAAACAAAAAAAACCCCACACACACACCAAAAAAGGGCGGGAAAAAAAAACACACACACCACACACACACACACACACAAAAACCACAAAACCCCGCGCGACACAACACACACACACACAAACCCCAACCCCCAAAAAACTTAGTGGAGACAGATGGAAGTGTTAGGAGTAAGAGACAGAGAAATGGTGAGTATTGAGCTGTGACTTGAAGGAAAACGAAGTCGTACAGAGAAAGGAAACTGCTCCACATAGAGGGACCAATGAACGAAAGGTTAAGGGTGCCATCTGGTGGAAATGATTATAAAGCGAATGGATAAAGCATTGCGAGTTTGTGTACAGCAGAGAATAGCGTTGTACAAAAGTTATATATTATTATTATCATCATCATCATCATCATCATCATTATTATAATAATTATTATAATCATAAGACCTGATTCGCCGTGCCTAACCTTTGATGTCATGGTTCATTGATACTAGAAGATCTGCCGAAGAATGACTGAATTTTGTAGTAAAAGAAGTTTCCAATTTGTTCAAATAAAATTTGACACCGCTTTCTTTCCTGGTCATTGCTGTTGTTGTTGTTGTTTTGTTCTGTTGTTTTATTTTTCCCCGTGCCCCTCTCTCTTCTCTTCTTTCTGTAAAATCATTCTTGAGTGCTTTTTGGGGAGAAAAAAAAAAAAAGGGGGGGGGGGGGGGCGGGGGGGGGGGGGGCAAGAACCGGGGCACAGAAAGGGACAAAAAAAAAATATGTTTTTTAAATTTATTTCCCCCCCCCCCCCCCCAAACCCCTTCCCCCCCCCCCCCCCCCCCCCCCCCCCCCCCCCCCCCCCCCCCCCTGCCCCCCCCCCCCCCCCCCCCCCAGTTCCGCCCCTTTGACAGCTTACAGACTCAACACTACACCGACTGCAACGCATTTGAAGTTGTAAGGAATACGACGGCCACTACTCGCATTAAAACCGCAATCGCTTGACAGTGCTAACGGCGCACGGGCAACACGGAAAACATTTGCATAAAAGCACGTGCGGGCATCTGTCACTTTGATTACCCCAGGAGGACTGTAAAGTGGATTATGAGGTCAGAGCTGTCTCTGGGCGGCAGTTTGGCTTTTATCCTTTTGTTCCTGCTTGGTTTTTTTGTCTTTACGTAAAAACCCTAGTACGACACAAAATTTTTTTCTCTCCCCTCTCTCTCTCTCCCCCCCCCCCCCCCCCCCCCCCCACCCCGAAAATTTTGCAATCCCCACCCCCACCGCCACCCCCTCCACCCCAAATTTTCCCCCCAAGGTTGTGCTGTCGGAAGAGACTCGACTTCAGCGGCCGTTAAAAGTTTGAGAGAGGAGAGAGAGAGGGGGGGGGAGAGAGAGGATGGGGGGGGGGGGGGAGAGAAAAGGGGGGGGGTTTAGAGAGGGGAGAAAAGGGTGGTTGAGAAAGGGGGGGTAAAAAGGAAAAATTTGGGGTTTTTAAAAACCGGGGGGCAGGAGAGAGAGGGGAGAGAGAGAGAAAAAGAGAGAGAGAAAAGAAGGGGGGGGTGGGGGGGGGGTGGAGAGAGGAAAAAGGGGTGGGTGGCGAGAAAGGAAACTTTTTTTGCACGCACGAGAGAAGAGAGAGAGAGAGAGAGAGAGAGGGAGAGAGAGAGGGGGGGGGAGGCACACCTCATGTTTCCCATAAGCCCAAGCTGTCCTGAGATCCGTTTCTCATCGTGACCTGAATCACGTGCACGCAGCAGTGAAGGAGTTGAGAGGGTTACCTATTTATGCCACCCGCAGAGAACTAGGTCAACTCGCGCGGATACGTGGCGCGATCAATTTAACTATAAAACCGCGAGCAGCCAAAGTGGCCACGTCTTTCCTGTCCTACATCCGAGGACATTATAAGCCCCACATCATCATCAGGGTGAGCCGGTTTGGCCCAGCGGTAAGGCTGTTAGGCTGGTAAGTATAGGGGGACCTCGGTTCGAATCTGCTTCGGTTCTGTCTTGCGATTTTGTCCCTCGCAATTAATCAAACATTAAAACTGTTCTCAACGCTGCCCACCTTAATGCAGAGTTTTCTGGTGGTGCAGTGTGCGATAGGTACATAACCCTCCCTCTTCCCCATCCATCCCATTCCCCCCCCCCCCCTCCCTTAAAGCCTTATGGTTTTCTGGGGACGTTAAGCCCCAGTTTACTTCTTACTTATTTCTTACTCGTAGTCACTAGAAGCTTGTTCGACAATAGGAAACATGTTCATGCATGCGCAACATTCGATTGGCATACAGGGATAGCTCAGTGGTTAGACGATCAAAAGGTTCTGCGAAAGGTCTTGGGGTTTGAGTCCCGCGGGAATGGAGGAATTTTTTTTTCTCCAGGGGCAAAGTTTCCCCGTGCTGACTCTCATTTTGGTCTCAGTCCGTCCCTTTTTTTCGGCGTTGGCACTTAAAAATCCCGGGATTCTGCCGAAAGCTAAACCTCTCTGAACTGCTGCTGTTACACTCCGTCCGTACACTACCCCTTCTTCTGACACCCGATGCTGGAAATCCAACAACAAAAGCAAAACTCTCTTTCGCACCTTCTTTGCTTGGGGCCCCCCATTTGGAAATTCCCCCACAAAACCTTAGACACTGCTCAACCCTGCCCATCTTTAAAAACCAACTGA
>JABMCL010000613.1:117500-122500 GCA_018857735.1 Alviniconcha marisindica | reverse complement strand
ACACACCCCATCTCCTCCCACCCCAACCCCGACCCCCACAATACCCCCCACACACCACCATCACTATCATTACACACGTACGTACAACCAACCTACACGTTCCATCACCATCGTGGTCCCGCCGCAGGCCCTGCGGGAAAGAGACAGCGAGAGTAGTGCCCCCTGACCTCCACCACCGGAAGTTGGGTGAGGCTTCCCTCGGGGCACAATTTCCTGATCGTCAGTCATTTTTGTCGCCATGTAAATAAGTCACAAGGGGGGTAACCCTACCCTTTCGACCATAGAGGAATCCGGTAGGGTACTCATTTGCATAATTATTCCGCGTAGCGCCCTCTGTGGGTAGCAGTTCAGGAGTGAAGGATCGGTATTTGTGCGGCTGTGTTATGTATTTATAGCGCTCGTATCGAGGTTACATGTTCTTACAATACACTATGACACAGCATAATGCAATACAACAAAACATAATACAATACGGCACAGCACATGCAAAAATACAACAAAACATAATGCAATACGACACAGCACATGCAAAAATACAACAAAACATAATACAATATGACACAGCACAATGCAACACAACAAAACATAATACAATACAGCACAGCACATACAAAAATACAAAACATAATACAATACGACACAACACATGCAAAAATACAACAAAACATAATACAATACGGCACAGCACATGCAAAAAAACATAATACAATACGGCACAGCAATGAAAAATCACAACAAACATAATACAATACGCACAGCACATGCACAAATACAAAACATAATACAATACGGCACATACATGCTAAAATACAACAAAACATAATACAATACGGCAGAGCACATGCAAAAATACAAAACATAATACAATACGGCACAGCACATGCAATACAACAAAACATAATACAATATGGCACAGCACATGCAAAAATACAAAACATAATACAATACGGCACAGCACATGCAATACAACAAAACATAATACAATACGGCACAGCACATGCAAAAATACAAAACATAATACAATACGACACAGCACAATGCAATACAGCAAAATATAATACAATACAATACGATACAACACAATGTAATACAACAACACATAATGCAATACAATACGACACAACACAGTGTAATACAACAACACATAATACAACACAATACAATACGATACAACAGAATGCAATACAACAAATTGAATACAATAGCGTACAAGGCAGTACAATGCAATAGACCACAATACAGCACAACACAATACAATTCAATACAACACAATACAATAGAATACGATACAATTTTGTTGGGCCTGTGGAAAACATTCAGCAACAGTAAACGCAACAACACAGAAAGAGTCCTACAATTGAACGATTATTAAGGATATATTGCGAATAATGCAACACACACACACACACACACACACACACACACACACACACACACACACACACACACACACACACACACACACACACACACACACACACACACACACACACACACACACACACACGTACGCACGCACGCACGCACGCACGCACGCACACACACACGCACGCACGCACGCACGCACGCACACATCGTTTAAAGGTTAGTCTAATAAGCTTTAAATAATCCGTCCCTAATAAGCCTTATGGTTTCTATGGACGTTAAGCATCATGTTTACTTACTTACTTCAAAATAAGTATAGAAAGTGCCCGCGCGCACATTCTCAAGAAGAAGAAGAAGAAGAAGAAGAAGAAGAAAAGAAGAAGAAGAAGAAAGAACAAACAAAAAAGAAAAAAAGTTTAGATCAGTTAGGAATCAGTGCATAAAATTCCCAGGGAAATTTCATCGTCTCGGGTCTATTACTACGGGACAGAACTGTTCACCAGAACACATTCGAAGGCCAGCAATGATCATTCAGCGTGGCCTACAGACTAGAATCAAGACTTCCTCGCGCTGATGTGACGTGTGCAATACGACACGGCGCACGTGATACGTACATTATAGGATGTGACGCAAACTGTGTCTGCACTACGTCATTGCACGAAGAAAACCAGCCTGTATCTAAAAGATCTAAATACAAAGCCTAAAAGGTTCAAAAGAACGTTATTTATTACGACAAAACACAACATGGGATTTTTTGATCAAGCTACAAAACAACTACAGCTAAACGGTAAAAAATGAGATGTAGACCTACGACAAGTGTCTGCTTTTGGTTAAAATATGCTATTTTTGTGTCCCGTGTTTGGAAAAATGTTGGCATGACCAAACTTATATCCTAATAAATAAGGTTCTTTTCAACGTCTTATGTGTTTGGATCTTGTTTTAGAACGACAGCGGTCATTCCTGTTTCAGATTTTTCATATATACATGTATATGTAAGGCAAAGCATAACGTAACGTCTGGGAGCCCTTTCACAAAAGTATGTCGCACGTGTACTGCGTCTTATTACATCACTGTATGTACTGGTCACGTATTGCGCCTGGTTACAAGCTAAACGGTCACGCGTTGCATCTGGTTGCAAGCTAACGGTCACGTGTTGCGTCTGGTTACACGCTAAACAGTCACGTGTTGAGTCTGGTTTCAAGCTAGAGAACACGTGATGCGTCTGGTTACAAGCTAAACGGTTACGTGTTGTACCTGGTTACACGCTAAACGGGCCCGTGTTGCGTCTGGTTACAAGCTAGCGAACACGTGTTGCATCTGCTTATACGCTAAACGGTCATGTGTTACATCTGGTTACATGCTAAACTGTCAAACGTTTGGTTACAAGCTAAACGATCAGGTGTTGCGTCTGGTTACACGCTAAACGGCCACGTGTTGCATCTGGTTATAAGTAAAGGGTCACGCGTCGTGTCTGGTTACAAGCTAAACGGTCACGTGTTGCGTCTGGTTATAAGTAAAGGGTCATGCGTTGCGTCTGGTTACAAGCTGACGGTCACGTGTTGCGTCTGGTTACCAACTAAACGGTCACGCGTTGCATCTGGTTATAAGTAAGGAGTCATGTATTGCGTCTGGTTACAAGCTGGCAACAGTTCAGAACAAGTCTTTCCACAGCGTTACCTGAAGATCACTAGATCATTCCAGGTGCATGTTTTTTTCCTTCTTCTTCTCCATATATAGCTTTTACGCGAAAAGCCACAGAATCTATAAAAGAAGGAAGAAGAAAATTCAGTTTTAATCTCAGTTATATTTAGCTCGTGACCCAGACGCAGGGCTGTGACTAAAAGTAGCTGATTTGCCCTCAAACTGCAAGCAATGATTTACGACATCCTTCCTCCACCCACCCCCACACTCCCACCTCCACTCTCCCCCTTTGCCTTTTCACATATTTCAACTACCTTCTTTTTCCAGGCTAAGCTGAGGAAGGGAATGTTCGCAGCCTGTAACATCACAATGTCAAGTCAAGTCAGGTCAAGTCAAGTCAAGTCAAGTCGCTTCATATCTGACACAAAAACCTTCCGCCTACCTTTCACAAAAACAAAGACCTTTGGACAACGAGCTTTTTCTTTCATGGGCCGGGCTCAGTGGAACTCGTTACCGTATGATGTTCGTCACTCAGCATCAACAGCTTCTTTCAAGCAAGCCGTAAAAACTCATCTCTTCAAATCTGCATATAATTAATACCCCCCCCCCCCAACCTGTGTGTGGTGTGTGTGTGTGTGTGTGTGTGTGTGTGTGTGTGTGTGTGTGTGTGTGTGTGCGTGTGTGTGTGTGTGTGTGTGTGTGTGTGTGTGTGTGTGTGTGTGTGTGTTGTGTGTGTGCGTGGGGTGTTGTGTGTGTGTGTTGTTGTGTGTTGTGTTTTGTGTGTGTGTTGTGTGTGTTGTGTGTGGTGTTGTGTGTGTGTGTGTTGTGCAATATCCCGCTGCATATTTTTGTATTTGCAGTATATCTACTTGTAAAATACATGGTGTAAAATCAGAGTTTGGTCATGTTTGGTTACTGACAACTTTGGTTTATTTACTGAAATTGCTGTATTGCTGGTTGGCGGTCGTATGGCCCGAAACCTTTTTTATTCTGTCCATTGTATGTGTTTATACATTTTTCTGCAGCTTTTTGTACGGCGCATTGTGCCCTAGATTTTGCTAGGGATCATGCGCCATAGAAATGTCCATTATTATTATTAAGTCAAGTCAAAACACTTTAATCATCCCTCACAGGGCAATTGAACTTAACTAATAATATAAGGGTCGTTAATTTAAGAACACGCAAAGGAACGTCAAAACATTTGCGTTTACCACAACATAGACAAGCTATGCTGCACAAAATATATATGATACAGATGCGTATACTCATGTCACACATGTGTTTCTGCGGCTGTGATTGGTTGAAACGGATCGTCCATTCAGGCGTCCAGTCGGCTTCTTCGGAGGAATCGTCAACACAGATTATTTTCGAGTCATAATTAGTACACGTTACATTTAATCACGTTGTTAGTGTTCTATCGTGTTTAGGCTACAAGGCGTCAGGCGCAGCCCCGAAGGTGTGGATATGAATGGGTCATCAAACCGAGTCTGTTTGAAATTTCGAACTGTTAGTGACATGTTCACCGCAACAAGTGTTGCTTTATCTTTTTTTTCTTTCTATGATCAAGTGACCCTGTGTGTGTGTGTGTGGTGTGTGTGTGTGTGTGTGTGTGGGTGTGTGTGTGGTGTGTGTGTGTGTGTGTGTGTGTGAGAGAGAGAGAGAGAGAGAGAGAGAGAGAGAGAGAGAGAGAGAGAGAGAGAGAGAGAGAGGAGGGAGGAGAGGAGAGGGAGAAAAGAAGGCAAGCGAGCTGCGTGCTGCGTGCGTGCGTGCGTGCGTGCGTGTGTGTTTTGTGTGTGTGAGTGAAAGGGGGGTTTTTTGGGGTGTGTGTGTGTTGTGGGGGTGTGGGGGTTTGTGTGTGTGTGTGGGGTTTGTGTGTGTGTGTGTGTGTGTGTCTGTGTCTGTCTGTGTGTCTGTCTGTCTGTGAGGTTTTGGGTCGTGCGTGAGTGCGTGCGTTTGTGTGTGTGTGTTTGGGGGGGTTGTTTGGTGTTGTTTGC
>JABMCL010000613.1:107500-110000 GCA_018857735.1 Alviniconcha marisindica | reverse complement strand
GGGGATTAAAACAGAGTTTAAAATGTGCGGATCGAACACAAATCCGACCTAATTTTCCTTTCTGGAGTTTCCGCCAAAACGGTGACGAAAAAAGTTCAACCCCATGCAACAACCAGGCCCCACGAAAAGTACTAGGGACGCGCCGCAGCAACATATCTGTTCCATTTTAGTTGGAGTTGGCATTTTGTGATTCTCCATAATGCACACGTGTACTACAAACAACAACAACAACAACAACAGCAACAACAAAAACACTTTTTTTCTGTGACTGTGATTTACTGTGACCCGGAAGTGGCTTGTTTCAGTGTGCTGGGTTCAAAAGGTCAATGTTCAGGTTGCTGGCACTCCCACCTGTGCGACACTGCGAAAATTTATTGCATTCAGCGTTGTGTGTGTGTGTGTGTGTGTGTGTGTGTGTGTGTGTGTGTGTGTGTGTGTGTGTGTGTGTGTGTGTGGTGTGTGTGAGAGAGAGAGAGAGAGAGAGAGAGAGAGAGAGAGAGAGAGAGAAGAGAAGGAGAGAGAGAGAGAGAGAGAGAGAGAGAGAGAGAACACACAACACACACACACACACACACACACACACAAACACACACGTAGTGAGTGAGTGGTGTGTGTGTGTGTGTGTGTGTGTGTGTGTGTGTGTGTGTGTGTGTGTGTGTGTGTGTGTGTGTGTGTGTGTGTGTGTGTTTATCACAGCCGCTGCAAACCTGACGCACGGACGCACACACACACACACACACGCACGCACGCACGCACGCACGCACGCACGCTCACAGACACACGCACGCACGAGCGCACACCACACACACACACACACACACACACGCACGCACGCACGCACGCACGCACGCACGCACGCACGCACGCACGCACGCACGCACGCACGCACGCACGCACACACACACAACACACACACACACACACACACACAGTGTTCCAACCACAGCGTAAACGTCCTGCATAACACGGTGTTATGAATAGACTGCGTTACGAACAGGACACCGAACATCTTTCTTTCTTGGTGCTTTACGTCCAGGGAGGCGAGATGGCCTATTAGGGACAGGACACCGAACAGTCCGTGTTACGCTTTAAATACTAAAACAGACAGCCACCTGGTTACGTCGGTTCAGTCCCGTGACAATCGACAGTGTGCTGTTGACGGCATGTAAAATCCAGGAACTAGCTAACAGAAACCCTCTCTGGACTCATTCAAGTGTGACCTAGATAAAAATAAAAAAAATCCCCCAAAAAGCTATAGACCTGCCATGTGTTTCTGTTCCGCGCTGCTGTCTTCATCCGTCTTAATTAAGTTTCTGTTTGCTGCCCGTTTTAATTTGTGTAAATTACATTTTGTATAGTACGTATGCTCGTGTGTGTGCGTGTGTGTGTGTGTGGTGTGTGCGCTCGAGCGTACGTGGGTGTGTGAGCGTGCGTGCATGCGTGCGTGTGTGTGTGCGTGCGTCCGTGCGTCAGGTTTGCAGTGGTTGTGATAAACACACACACACACACACACACCACACACACCACACACACACACACACACACACACATACACACACACACACACACTCACGCACGCGGCACACACACACACACACACACACACACACACACACACACACACACAACACACACCCACACACACACACACACACACACACACACACACACCACGCAAACACACACACACACACACAAACAAACGAAAACACACACATCACCACTACCCCCACCAACACCAACACCACCACCACCACACCAACAACAACAACTTCGCTTTCGAAGTCTTTCGCACCGAGACCCCCACGTTAATTCTCCGCCACGGCTGGAACAGACGACGTTCCAATTAATTCCGAACTACAGCAGGAACAAGGAACGTCTCTCCTGACTCCCATCCGAGATGACTTCTCGCCATCAATTACTACGCTGGGTACAACCGGTCCCGTTTCACCCGGCGCCCGATTACGTTAGCGGAAGCCCGTCAGACCGCTACTACGTGATGAGGAAAGGGCGGACACACCTTCTGCATACACCCTCTCACTCTCCCTTTGTCGGAGTGGTAATAACACTATGTATAGCAGGGAGGGAATGAACGATGTACAACGTCGGTGCCAGCAACGAGTCGATGGGATTCTGCGACTGTCACATGCTAGCTGGTGATGTGTGTGTGTGTGTGTGGGGGTGTGTGTGGTGTGGTGTGGTGTGTGTGTGTGTGTGGTGTGTGGTGTGGTGGGGTGTGGTGGTGTGTGTGTGGGTGTGTGTGTGTGTGTGGTGTGTGTGGTGTGTGTGGTGTGTGTGTGTGTGTGGTGTGTGTGGTGTTGTGTGTTGCGGCGTGTGGTGGTGGTTGGTGGTGGTGTGTGTGTGTGTGTGGTGGTGTGTGTGGTGTGTGTGTGTGTGTGTGTGTGTGTGTGGGTGGTGTGTGTGTGTGTGCTGCGTGGAGTGGGGGGTGGTGTGTGTGTGTGTCTTGTGTGTGTGTGTTGTGTGTGGTGTGTGTGTGTGT
>JABMCL010000613.1:90000-92500 GCA_018857735.1 Alviniconcha marisindica | reverse complement strand
AGTGGAAATGCAGCTGCGGTATATGTTTGCTGCGCGGCGACACAGCTAGAAAGTTCGCTGGGCTGGCACCCGAATGATCAAGTTTGAAATTATATCCACGATCGTTCATTTTTAAATCGTGTTTTTGGTCACTAGAAAATATCACAGATTTGCTCGATGGTGTGTTGTGCATGTGACGTAACGTGTCCACTGTCCGTAACGTCGTTCGGTGACGTAACGTTTCGACTGATTCTGGCGTTTCAGAAGTCCGTAACGGATCCACAGTTTGTAAAGCGTCCGGAGGATCCGGTAACATTCTGACTGTTCGTGACGTATCTTGCTGACGTAATGCCTCCCTCTCTCGTGACGTATCTGGGTTATGAAACGTCTCCGCTGTTTGTGACGTTGTATCTAGGCGGGAAAGTTCTGAGCGGTCTCCCTGAGAAGTCGGTGCAGGGTACGATGACGTCATAAAAGTCGACTCTGACGTCACGACCTCTGCGTCATGCTCCGTGACGTCAATCCGCGGGGTCGACGGGTCGGCTCGGGCCGCGGTGACGAGGCGGTACTCCTGGTGACGAGTGAGGCTGGTGGCGGTAGGCAGATGAAGATGGTGGATGACAAGCATCCACAGGACCACCTCTACCCGACTGGCACCCAGCACCCGCACCATCCACCGGTACATCGTCATGTGACACCACGACGCTTGGATCACAGTGACGTCACCTCCAGGTCACATGACGTGCTGCCAGCCATTCAGCGAGCCGAGACAGGGCGATTTCAAAATGGCAGCATTTCGGATGACGTGATAGTTTCCTGCCTCGCAAAAGCGTCACACTGCCTGGGGTATGTCATTAATTTATATGCTAGTTGTCCTCTGTGTCCATGATGATTGATGAGTCAAAATGACGTCATTTCACAGTGAGTTGATTCAGATCACACGGCACTCTTCACGCTCCATAAGCGTTTCGAAACCGCGCATCTTTTGAATTTTAATCATTACACGTATATCGCACCAGACCTGAGTTGATCAGAAGTTTCAAAGCACGTGAAACCAATCCGTCAACAGCTTATGCCATGACATACACAGAAACCTACTCACGAAATCACCCATCAGGCGATAAAGCCTACTTTGACTGGAAACGGCTTCACTCCTGAAATCCATCCAACAGGACCGGAACAAGCTAGAAAACAACAACCAATGGAAGCGTGTATGCATCTATGTACCGGAACAGGCCAGAAAAAACAAAACAACAACAACAACCAGTCTAAGCGTGTATGTATCGGGGTACCGGAACAAGCTAGAAAAATAAAACAACTACCAGTGGAAGCGTGTATGCATCTATAATAATAATAAAAGTATTTTAAAGCGCAAAATCTTGTCCCTAGAGATTATTCTAAGCGCGCGCACGCACGCACACACACACACACACACACACACACACACACACACACACACACACACACACGCACACACACACACACACACACACAAGGATATATACTACACACACACACACACACACACACACACACACACACACACACACACACACACACACACACACACACGCACATGCACGCACGCACGCACGCACGCACACACGCACACACACACGCACACACACACACACGCACGCACGCACGCACGCACCCACGCACCCACCCACACACACACACCACACACACACACACACACACACACACACACACACACACACACACACACACACACACACACACACAGAGGCATGCGCACACACACGCATTCTGAGTATACAAAGCTATGTACCGGAATAAACTTTAAAAAAAAAAAACGACAACAACAACGATCAGTGGAACCGTGTATGTATCTATGTAGTCCACTCCCGCACAATTCATTCATATCATGCAGAAGGGGGACACAACAGTTATAACCTAGAACAAACTGTAAGTCAGTGGAAAGTGTGTGTGTGTCAAAATCACCCCAGCGTTTTAAATAATACTAATAATTAAAGTATTTATCGAGCGCGAAATCGTGTCCGTAGTGACTATTCTAAGCGCGTACACGCGCGCGCTCACACACACACACACACACACACACACACACACACACACACACACACACACACACACACACCACACACACACAGAGCTACCCACCCATCACCCACACAGGGGGAGGGGATAGCTCAGTGGTTAGAGCGCCGGACTCGTGATTGAAAGGTCGCGGGTTCAAATCCCTGCTGGAGCGGCGGGAGAATTTTCTTCTCCAGGGTCAACTTTCTGTGCTGACTCTTACTTCGGTATCCGTTCCACCCCCGTGTTACCACAGTAGCACGTAAACGATCCTGGTCATTCTGCCAAAAGTGCAGGTGGCAGGTTACAGCTAAACACGCACACACCTTACGTATGTGGCTTTGCATGAAGTGACATGGAGCATGGTTGTATGGTGTACACAGGACTTGCGCCGAGACGGCAGCAGTTTGATGTGGCACCAGCCAGCCATGCCAGCGCTATAAGTACACCATTTCGGCGGATA
>JABMCL010000613.1:77500-85000 GCA_018857735.1 Alviniconcha marisindica | reverse complement strand
ACACACACACACACACACACACACCAAAAAAACCCTGAGAAAACCTAAAATCTGAAACCACGTCTGATTTCCTCCTTCTCCCCCTTCTTTTTCTTCTTTCGGAGTGGGGTAGGGTGTTTTTGTTGGTTTTGTTTTTAATCCAATCACGCAATCCCCTAAAGTGCAGCATACGTCTTCCAAGTGATGAAAGAGTCTGGCCAGTTGCATGCCTCAACCAAAGAAGAATAAAGCGCGTTGAGGTTCAGCCATAGTGTCCCAGATTCGGTGGTGAATAACGAGTGTTGCCTGCATGCAGCGGTGGGTGCAGCAACTTTACTGAACACGGAATGGAAGGGGCCGGGCGGCGGCGGTAGGCACGGCACTGCGTTTGATTACGAATGTACTGGTTATCAAAAATGCGGTTACATTTTACAGTTAAGAACCAGGTGATCAAAAATGCGGTTACATTATACAGTTAAGAACTAGGTAATCAAAAATGTGGTTACATTATACAGTTAAGAACCAGGTGATCAAAAGTGTGGTTACATTTTACAGTTAAGAACCAGGTGATCAAAAGTGTGGTTACATTTTACAGTTAAGAACCAGGTGATCAAAAGTGCGGTTCAAATACACAATAACGAACTATGTGCTCAGAGGTGCGGTTAATTATACACTCAATAACTAGGTGTTCAGAAGTGACTAGAACTAGGTGTGGTTAATTATACAGTCAAGAACCAGGTGTCAGAGGTACGGTACATTATACACTCAATAACTAGGTGTTCAGAAGTGACTAGAACTAGGTGTGGTTAATTATACAGTCAAGAACCAGGTGATCAGAGGTACGGTACATTATACACTCAATAACTAGGTGTTCAGAAGTGACTAGAACTAGGTGATGAGAGGTGTGGTTACATTATACAGTCAGGAACCAGGTGATCAGAGGAACGGTTCATTATACACTCAATAACTAGGTGTTCAGAAGTGACTAGAACTAGGTGATGAGAGGTGTGGCTATAATATACAATCAAGAACTAGGTGACCAGAGGTGTGGTGTCTAGGTGTTCAGCAGTGAACTAGGTGACCAGAGGTGTGGTTAATTACGCACTCAATAACTAGGTGTCCAGGTGTTCAGCAGTGAACTAGGTGACCAGAGGTGTGGTTAATTACGCACTCAATAACTAGGTGTCTAGGTGTTCAGCAGTGAACTAGGTGACCAGAGGTGTGGTTAATTACGCACTCAATAACTAGGTGTCTAGGTGTTCAGCAGTGAACTAGGTGACCAGAGGTGTGGTTAATTACGCACTCAATAACTAGGTGTCTAGGTGTTCAGCAGTGAACTAGGTGACCAGAGGTGTGGTTAATTACGCACTCAATAACTAGGTGTCTAGGTGTTCAGCAGTGAACTAGGTGATCAGAGGTGCGGTTCATTATACACTCAATAACTAGGTGTTCAGAAGTGACTAAAACTAGGTGATCAGAGGTGTGGTTACCTTACAGTTAGGGAATAGGTGTTCAGAGGTGCGGTTAATTATACTTTCAATAACTAGGTGTCCAGAAGTAAACTAGGTGATCAGAGGTGCGATTAATTATACTCTCAATAATTGGATGTTCAGAAGAGAACTAGGTGACCAGAGACTGGTTACAGTATACAGTCAAGAGCTAGGTGATCAGAGACTGGTTATAGTATACAATCAAGAGCTAGGTGATCAGAGATGCGGTTAATTATACACTCAATAACTAGGTGTTCAGAAGTGAGGTTACATTACACAGTCAAGAATTTGGTAATCAGAAGTGAGGTTACATTACACAGTCAATAACTAGGTGTTCAGGAATGAGGTTATATTATGCAGTCAATAACTGGGTGATCAGAAGTGAGGCTACATTACACAGTCAAGAACTGGGTAATTAGAAGTGAGCTAGGTTACATTACGCAGTCAATTCCTGGCCCACTTTTTGCCTTTGAGTGCCTGCAGCATCGGGTGCACCAGTCCGCGGTAGCCATGAATAAATACATAAATTAATTAGCCATTCAAACAGGGAAGAAGGAAAAAGAAAGAGGTTGATTTTGGTATAGCAGGTGTGTGTGTGTGTGTGTGTGTGTGTGTGTGTGTGTGTGTGTGTGTGTGTGTGTGTGTGTGTGTTGAGAGAGAGAAAAGAGAGAGAGAGGAAGAGAGAGAGAGAGAGAGAGAGAGAGAGAGAGAGAGGAGAGAGAGAGATGTCGTGTGTGTGTGTGTGTGTGTGTGTGTGTGTGTGTGTGTGTGTGTGTGTGTGTGTGTGTGTGTGTGTATGTGCCTGCGTGTGTGTGGCATGTGTGTGGTGTATGTGTACAATGTGTGTGTGTGTGTGTGTGTGTGTGTGTGTGTGTGTGTGTGTGTGTGTGTGTGTGTGTGTGTGTGTGTGTGTGTGTGTGTGTGTGTGCCTGCGTGTGTAGCATGTGTGTGTTATGTGTATAGTGTGTGTGTGTGTGTGTGTGTGTGTGTGTGTGTGTGTGTGTGTGTGTGTTGTGTGTGTGAGTGTGTGTGTGTGTGTGTGTGTGTGTGTGTGTGTGTGTGTGTGTGTGTTGCGCGCGCGCGCGCGCGGCGTGCCCTCGTGTGTGTGTGCGTGTGTGTGTGCGTGCGTACGTACGTGCGTACATGCATGCATGCGTGCGTATCTGAATCAATCCACGATCGACCAAACCCAAAACCTCGGATACTCGCGGTCTTCTGGGTATAGCCTCAGTACCGTTTCCGGCAAGAAGTCAATAACCGGATCAACATCAATCATCCCTGCTACAAACCATTCAAACCGTTAGGCTAACGAGGCAGATGGAAACGTCACATTGCCAAACACCTTCGACTCACGAAGAGGAACCCCAACACAGTCGTTCAACGAAACAATGGAAGACGGCAACTGCCAGTGGCGAGAGCTGCCACAAGTATGATTTTTGTCGCGACAACAGTTTTGGCAGAACTGGCAACTTTGACCTTTTCGAGTCTCATATTTCAACGCGGCTTTTCAGTGTGTGTTCCCTATCATTGGCGAGAAGTGCCACAAGTATATTTTTTGTCGCGACAACAGTTTTGTCGCGACAAACACAAAAAAAAGTCTTTTGTCGCGACAAAATATTTCTGTCGCAAAAAAAACACGTTTGTTGCGACAAATATTTGGCGCGACAAACATACGTTTTTTTGTCGCGATAAACACGGTTTGTCGCGACAAACGTTTTGTCGCGACAAAAGTTTTGTCGCGTCAAAAATTATACTTGTGGCAGCTCCCGCCAATGATAGGCAACATCCACTGAAAAGCCGCGTTGAAATATGAGACTCGAAAAGGTCAAAGTTGCCAGTTCTCACGCGCGCGCTTGTGCGTGCGTGCATACCTCACTTTCAGTGTCAAAACCACACACAGCGCGTGCCGGGCGGTGACACAGGCTGCACGTGCAGGTGTTGGCGTTGGCGATCGAATTAGCGGAACCAGCTTTCGCTTTCACACTGTTCCGCCACCGCGAGTGAGTTGACCTTTCCTGACCCGCTCTGACTCCGTGCAATAAAGTGTGGAATGCGGCAACACAGAAGGAAACTTGTGCAGCTTGAGAAGGAGGAAAGGGTAAGATCAGTTCAGTCAGTTCGGCGTCCTCTGCCACTACTCCCTGTGCATATAATTATGACAAAGGCTGGATTAAAATCATGAAGGTGGAGATTGGTGGGGGGGGGGGGGGGGGGGGGGGGGGGGGGGGGGGGGGGGGGTACAGGTGGTTGGAAGGGGAGGAGGGAAGGCTCATACGCAGTGACCGCTACGAGTGGCGCATTCAGATGGGCAGCCACGCGAGCCACTTTACTTTGTAGAGAGCAATAGTAAGTAAGTTGATGTTTTACGCCCAGTCAACCGGTACAGTTATATCAGGGCGATGTAGAGAGCAATAGGCAGACAGACATTAGGCCGTTGGTACGTAATTCGTTTCTCACTTTAGTGTCCTAAAGTATCGCTTTCGTTTGAATCGCTCTGGCCTAACCGGTGCCATGTTTGGCTCGACGTAAAAACACACACGACATATTTCCCTTCCTGCTTTCATTTAAACTCTGCCTGCTTGCCTGTCTGTCTGTCTGTCTATCTGCCTGTCTTTCTGTCTGTCAGTCTCTGTCTCTGTCTCTGTCTCTATCTCTGTGTCTGTGTCTGTGTCTCTGTCTCTGTCTCTCTCTCTCTCTCTCTCTCTCTCTCTCTCTCTCTCTCTCTCTCTCTCTCTCTCTCTCTCTCTCTCTCTCTCATGGTGCTTTACGTCCACAAAAACCGTATGGCTTATTAGGGACGGGAAAGGGGTGGGGGGGGGGGGGGGGGGGAGATATCAATAGCTCATCTCTGTGCTCCGACGTGACCAGTCAAGACCGAAGAGACGTCAGCCACCGCCAGAACAAAAACAGAGAGGGTTAGTACCCGGGTGGCAACAACAATAGCAATAACAATAACAATAACAATATACTTTATTAATAATCCCAGTGGGAAATTGAAGCTGTCGTTCGATCGCACAACAAAGAACATCTCTCAAATCATGAACCACACGCGCATACACACTCTTACACATACGCCCCCTTTCTCTCAATCTGCATACACTAATACTTAGTTATAGCTATGGTAGTACTAGTGGTGGTGGTAGTTACGCAACCCGACTGTCTACCTACGCTTGAGCGCGTACCTCAAGCGTAACGTAGCCGAAGTCCCACAGTGGTGGAGAGGTGGTATGGAGGTGGGGGAAGAGGGATATTATATACCTATCGCTACGCTGTCACCACCAGAATGATTCCTGCATTAAGATGGGCAGCGATGAGAGCCATTTTAATGTTTCAGTAGGAAGTGATGGACAGAGTCACAAGACAGTGTCCACAAACCACAACCTTTTTGAAGAGAAAGGGGAGCCGAAGTGGTATCGAACCGAAGTCCTTCCGCTTACCAGCCTAACGCCTTACCGCTAGGACAAACCGGCTCACTGAGTCCCACAGTAAACATGGTGCTTAACGTCCACAGAAACCATGAGGCTTATTAGGGACGGGGAGAAGGGGGGGTGGGAGGGGGTATGGAGGTTGGGGAAGAAGGATATTATATACCTATCGCTACACTGTCACCACCAGAATGATTCCTGCATTAAGATGGGCCACAGATATCACCATAGACCTATATACCCCATGGGTGTCACAGCTCGCTACCTAAACACCTGCCCCTTCACACAGAAGAGTCACTTGAGAAGGTTCATCCAGCGACAAACTTTACAAATTAGTCTTTTGCGGCATCACTGGTCAAGTGGTTGTTATGTCGTAACACTGACAACAACGACGCACTCCGCGGCAGCTGGTTCCTGCAGTCAGTTGCACCGCTACGGTCCACCATTTTGATTTTCGGATGGAATCGATAGGGTTGCATTGTAAAGATAAAACAGCAATAAACTCAACAGAAGCAACCCAAATTATAATCTCATACGAGCATACGATGCTAATCTACAAAGAAAAGTATACGTTTAATGTTTATATAACAAAATAAAGTGGAAATGGTCCCTACGAATTCACTGTGGTGAGAACGCAGCAGTAGACGAAAAACCTGAGTCATGTGGTAAACAATCTTCGTAACCTCTGACCTGTGACCTCTGATCCGCACACAAATCGCTGACGTCACGAGAGAAAATAGTTCCCTAACCACTACCACTACCGTGGGCGCTGCCACCCTTGTACCAACCCACACCCCGAGCATCGCTTTCCGGCACCTTCCTCCAAACTCTGCCAGATTTAGTTATGCAGTAAGTAAGTAAACATGGTGCTTAACGTCCACAGAAACCATAAGGCTTATTAGGGACGGACAATTTTAGTTACGCCACTGAAGGGGCACTCTTTATCTCCGCGCAGCTGTCCAGCGACGCGGTCAGCGCCCTCCGAAAGGTTCGGGTACTAATATGACTGAAGAAGCAACCTAGCGCCCAAGCACGCACGTAAACATGAGACGCATCCACCCTGTGTAAAAAATGAAGAAGAAAGAGTTCCGTCTCGATTCAAACGATTGTGGTTTTATTTGTGCTGGTGTAAACTTTGTCGGCGGCTATAAATGACACGCCTTGTTTTATTTGAGTTGTTTGTAACAAACTTACTACAGTTTGAGAACCAACAAAAAACTGCTCGTTAGCTGACAGTTTTCTGGACCCTGTGGCGTAACTAAATACGGCAGTGGTTGAAGGAATGATCCCGTAAACCAGTGCTTGGAGTTTGGTACTATAACCCTCTCTAATAATTTCACACTGAAGGAGGTGGGGACCCCCCAGTGCGAAGCAACTTGCCTACTCCTCCGCTGATTGCCGTTTCGACAGCCGTACGGAACAAACGAAGTCACAAAGACAGTGTCCCCGAAAGCCACAGCTGTTTGTCAAGGGGTTATAACGAGCAGCCAGGGAAGCCAGTTTAATGTTTTAGTCATTGTGAATGGGGTAAAAGTCACAGCGAAAGGGTTACAATGGGCAGCCACGAAAGCCATTTTAATGTTTCATTCACTGTGGCGAGGAAAGAAAGCCCAAAGGCAAGTTTATCTACACAGGGACAATAAAGTTGTATTGTATTAGGTCCCAAAGACAGCAGAGAAAGGCACACAGACGCTGGAGGTTGAAACCACCCAGGCGCCTACCAACAAACCCCACTTGGTTCCGGACAGATCCAGCACCTTTACTACGCGTGACCAAGTGAAACCAAGATTCTGAGAGAGAGAGAGAGAGAGAGAGAGAGAGAGAGAGAGAGAGAGAGAGAGAGAGAGAGAGAGAGAGAGAGAGACAGAGACAGAGAGACAGAGACAGAGACAGAGAGACAGAGAGAGACAGAGAAGACAGAGACACGAAGACACAAGAGAGAGAGAGAGAGAGAGAGAGAGAGAGAGAGAGAGAGAGAGAGAGACTGAGAGAGAGAGACTTTCAGAAGATGGTTTATTGTATTTTGGCCATAGACCCATATACAAACCCAAATACAAAACTAAATTATACACACAGACAGACAAATAAGACATACAAACAGCAAAACACACAGACAAACAAGACACATATCAACAAACAAACAAACAAACAACAAACAAAAACAATAAACAAAAGAAAAGAGGACCAAACAGTCGCATCGGGAAAATGAGACATTATGGTGGTAGATGCCGACAAAGTACTGTGTGTCGGCCAATAAGGTGGAGTCATTTCTAGTCAATATCATCCCAGGTGCTTACACATCTACATATAGTTTTCTTCTGTTAATAGCATGGAAAATTAACTTTGAAAGCAGTCGACAACCTTTAGTGTTTTTCCTTCTCAATATGTTCTGTAACGACTGAATACCTTTTTGTTCAAGGAATCTGTTTCTTAGATCCGTGTACAGAGGACAAACCAAAAGGAAGTGATCTTCATTTTCAACCTGGTTTTGGCAAAATAACAGTTTTTGTTTGTAGGACAGTCACTGTATCTGTACATATTGCTATTTATTGGAAGTACACCAAGTCGGAATTGCGTCAGTGCTACTCTGAAACAATATATATCTA
>JABMCL010000613.1:70000-72500 GCA_018857735.1 Alviniconcha marisindica | reverse complement strand
GGGAAAGAAGAAGAGGAAGAAGGAAGATATGGACGAAAAGACGAAAAATGGAATCAGGAAGAGGAGGAAGAAGCAGAAAAACAGAATTCAGGAAGTAATAGAAGAGAAGGAAGAGGAAGAGGAAGAAGGAAGAAATGGAAGAAAAGATGAAGAGCTGAAATAAGGAGGAAGAAGACTGAAGAGGAAGAAGAACGTCTGATCCGCGGTAGCAGGAAAGTTATTGATAATTACAACACCCGTCAGTCAACACATCTCATCACACAACGGTGAGGCAGCTACACTATACAGACGACCATAGTATAATTATACCCACCGACATCTAGGGCTGTGACGTTAACCGCTTTGGCCCAGCGTCAAGGCTTTAGGCTGGTATGCAAGAGGAACCTGTGTTCGAATCCGCTTCGGCTTACTTTTCTCTTCAAAAAGGTTGTGGTTTTTGGACACTGTCTATGTGACTTTGTCCCTCGCAATTAATGAAACATTAAAATGGTTCTCACCGCTGCCCATCTTAATGCAGGAGTGATTCTGGTGGTGACAGTGTAGCGATAGGTATATAATCTCCCTCTTCCACCACTTCCACAACCCTTTACCCTGTCCCCCTTCTCCCCGTCCCTAATAAGCCTTATATTTTCTCTGGACGTTAAGCACCATGTTTACTTACTTACTAGGGCTGAGACCAGACTGATAGATAACGACCGTCTCTCGCTGTGCATGACTCGTAGCTAGTCGATTCTGCACCCCAAACGTCTGTTTCCGGCACCTTCCTCCAAACTCTGCCAGAATTGGTTACACCACTGAAGGGACATTCACACTCCGAGCATCGCTTTCCGGCACCTCCCCCCAAACTCTGCCAGAATTGGTTACACCACTGAAGGGACATTCACACTCCGAGCATCGCTTTCCAGCACCTCCTCCAAACTCTGCCAGAATTGGTTACACCACTGAAAGGACACTTCAACTCCGAGCATCGCTTTCCGGCACCTTCCTCCAAACTCTGCCAGAATTGGTTACACCACTGAAAGGACACTTACACTCCGAGCATAGCTTTCCGGCACCTTCCTCCAAACTCTGCCAGAATTGGTTACACCACTGAAAGGACACTTACACTCCGAGCATAGCTTTCCGGCACCTCCCCCCAAACTCTGCCAGAATTGGTTACACCACTGAAGGGACACTTACACTACGAGCATCTTTATCCGGCACCTTCCTCCAAACTCTGCCAGAATTGGTTACACCACTGAAGGGACACTTACACTCCGAGCATCGCTATCCGGCACCTTCCTCCAAACTCTGCCAGAATTGGTTACACCACTGAAGGGACACTCACACTCCGAGCATCGCTTTCCGGAACCTTCCTCCAAACTGCCAGAATTGGTTACAGCGCTGAAGGGACACTCACACTCCGAGCATCGCTTTCCGGCACCTTCACCCAAACTTTGCCAGAATCGGTTATATATATATACCACTGAAAGGACACTCACACTCCGAGCATCGCTTTCCGGAACCTTCCTCCAAACTGCCAGAATTGGTTACATCGCTGAAGGGACACTCACACTCCGAGCATCGCTTTCCGGCACCTTCCTCCAAACTTGCCAGAATTGGTTATATATATATACCACTGAAAGGACACTCACACTCCGAGCATCGCTTTCCGGAACCTTCTTCCAAACTCTGCCAGAACTGGGTACGCGACTGACGGGGCACTCCGTATCTCCGTGCAGCTGTCCACCGAAGCTGTCAGCGCCCTCTGAACGTGTTGGGTATTAACAAGACTGTGGACATCACAGAGTCCGAGCACGAACGTAAACAGGAGGCGCGTCCGCCCTGGGTAAAGAAGAAGAAGAAGAAGAAGAAGAAGAAGTGAGAGAGAGAGAGAGAGAGAGAGAGAGAGAGAGAGAGAGAGAGAGAGAGAGAGAGAGAGAGAGAGAGAGAGAGAGAGAGAGAGAGAAGGAAGACAGACAGACAGAACAGACAGACAGACAGACAGACAGACAGACAGAAGACGGACAGGACGGACGGACGGACGAGACGGACGGAGGAGAGAGAGAGAGAGAGAGAGAGAGAGAGAGAGAGAGAGAGAGAAGAGAGAGAGAGAGAGAGAAGAGAGAGACAGAGAGACAGAGAGACAGAGAGACAGAGAGAGACAGACAGACAGACAGACAGACAGACAGACAGACAGACAGACAGACAGACAGACAGACAGACAGAGAGAGAGAGAGAGAGAGAGAGAGAGAGAGAGAGAGAGAGAGAGAGAGAGAGTGTTTCCCTCTCGATTCAAACGATTTTTGACGAATCACAAACAAGGGAGTTAAGCAGTGCTCGAAAGACGTCACACAAGCACAACAACAAAGACCCGAGCCACCTACAGTAACTACGATCTGACAGACCTGTAAATACAAAGTATACCAGAGGTAATCTTCTTCAGTTTGTTTCAAAGGATTTTCCTCTTTGGTTTTATTTATGATGGCGTAAGCAGCGTGGGCGGTTATAAAAGATCAGC
>JABMCL010000613.1:55000-60000 GCA_018857735.1 Alviniconcha marisindica | reverse complement strand
CTGTCGCTCGATCAGCGGTTGAGAAGAACGGCCTTGAGGAACGAACCAGGGTCTGGCCAGCAAATCAGATGTGTGGATGGGTGGATGTGCAAGCGCGTGTCAGTGTATGTGAGTGAGTGAGTGAGTGTGTGTGTTCGCTGTACCCAAATATAAAATTTAAAAAATCCCTCTAGATTTTGTTTTAGTTAATGATCTTGCTCTGGTTTCTCGTTGTTTTTGTTTTGTTTTTGGAAAATGGTACGATTTTGTTTTTGTTTTGTTGCTGTTTTTGTTGTTGTTGTTGTTGTTGTTGTTGTTGTATCACTTGTACTTTATGTTTACTGCCGTGTCTTACCAGTGTTCTTTATTGATGTTTTTTCAGACCCCCACTGGGGTTTTTTTAAATAAACACTTGACCGACTTGACTTGACTGTTGACTTGACTACCTGTCCCCGCTTTCACCCCAAAAACCATTTATAAACCCCCCCCCCCCCCCCCCCCCCCCCCCCCCCCCCCCCCCCCCCCCACCCCCCCCACCCCACCTTGTGGTGATTCGCTGTCTGTCGCTCGATCAGCGGTTGAGAGAGTATCGATCAAGCGGACGCTACATAATGCCCGCATCATCCGAACGCAGAGCCATCATAGCGGTGCTGGTAACGAGGAAGTAAGCGGAAAGTAGTTTTCTATGGAGGACAGGAGACCGGCTGAACCACTCGGCCTTCACTACAGCACCCAGACAAACCCCCAACCCCAGCGTTCTAAGGATCATTCAGCGACTCATAACAGACAGCCACGTTACCCACGAAGTCGGTCAGCGAGACGTAAGATGGAAATTCGATACACCATTCATCAGCTCTTATAACGACAACAGTTCTTCGACGTCTGACACTAGCAACATCAAGATGGGATTTCGATACACCATTCATCAGCTCTTATAACGACAACAGTTCTTCGAAGTCTGACACTAGCAACATCAAGATGGGATTTCGATACACCATTCATCAGCTCTTATAACGACAACAGTTCTTCGAAGTCTGACACTAGCAACATCAAAATGGGCTTTCGATACACCATTCATCAGCTCTTAAAACGACAACAGTTCTTCGAAGTCTGACACTAGCAACATCAAGATGGGATTGATACACCATTCATCAGCTCTTATAACAACAACAGTTCTTCGAAGTCTGACACTAGCAACATCTAGATGGGATACACCATTCATCAGCTCATATAATCACAACAGTTCTTCGAAGTCTGACACTGCAACACAAGATGGGATTTCGATATAGACCATTCGGTAGCTGTTATATTGTTACAACGACAGCAACCCTTGGAATGCCGACAGTTCAACACAGGATGGGAGTTCGATACATCATTTAGCAGCTCTTAAAACGACAGCAGCTCTTCGAAGTCAGACGTTCCAACACAAGGTCAGAGTTCATTCTTCGAAGTCCGACACTCCAACACAAGGTCAAAGTTCATTCTTCGAACTCCGACAGTCCAACACAAGAAGGGAATTCAATACAACATTCAGCGGCTCTTAAAAGGACAGCAGCTCTTCACAGTCCGACAATCCAGCACAACATGAGAGTTCATTCTTCGAAGTCCGACACTCCAACACAAGATGGAAGCTAGTTCATTCTTCGCAGTCCGACAGTCGGTCCAACAGAAGGTGGGAGTTCTAGACTAGTCAGCACAGAACGAGTGTACGAGACCACTCTGCATTTCTGTAACAGCAAATCTAGACAGTTAATTGACATTCCAACTGAGATAGGAGTCCCGGACCAGTCAGCCACCAAACTCTCCAAGCTTTCTTCTTCACGCCATAGGTTTCGGAAACTGACAGTTTTTCGTTGGTTATCAAACGGCAGTAAGTTTGTGAGCATGCAGACGACAAAATAAAATCATATTAGTAAGTACGTAAACGTCCACAGCAACCATAAGGCTTATTAGGGACGGGGAGAAGGCGGGTAGGGGGTATGGAGGTGGGGGGAAGAGGGAGATTATATATATATATATATATATATATATATATATATAATATATATATATATATATATATATATATATATATATATATATATCGCTACACTGTCACCACCAGAATGACTTCTGCATTAAGGTGGGCAGCGATGAGAGCCATTTTAATGTTTCGTAATTGTGAGGGACAAAGTCACAAGACAGTGTCCACAGACTCAAACGTTTTGAAGAGAAAGGAGAGCCGAAGCGGAATCGAACCGAGGTCCCTCTGCTGACCTGCCTAACGCCTTACCGCTAGGCCGAACCGGCACACCGATGATAATTATCAGTTAGGCAGAGTTTCTCGTATTAAACTCACAACGCTTGCGCCAGCCCAAATAAAACCGAAATAGTTCACTATACAAACACACAAAAGGTTCAAAACAACGCTATTTATTAGAAAAAAAACACCACGTGCGTATTTTCGGGATAATCCCCTTTATCAAGCTTAAAAATAAAATATAAAAAAGGCGCTTAAATAACCGTTAAACGATGAAAAACGATTAACTGTTTTATATGTGTTAATGAGATGGAGAGCTAATTAAGCCACTTATCTGTTTTGGGGTTAGCCAGGTTGTTTTCGTGTCCATGACTACTTGGAAGACTGTCATCAACAAGGCGAATTACACAGTGTCAGTATCAAACTCCAAGCACTGGTTTACGACATTCTTCCTTCAACCACTGCGGTATTTAGTTACGTCAGAGGTTCCTGAAAACTGTCAGCTAACGAGCAGTTTTTCGTTGGTGCTCAAACAGTAGTAAGTTTGTTACAAACAACTCAAATAAAACAAGGCGTGTCATTATAGCGCCAACAAAGTTTTACACCAGCACAAATAAAACCACGATCGTTTGAATCGAGACAGAACTCTTTTTTTCTACCCGGGGCGGATGCGTCTCATGTTTCCGTGGGTGCTTGGGCGCTAGGCTGCTTCTACAGTCATATCAGTACCCGAACCTTTCGGAGGGCGCTGACAGCATCGCTGGACAGCTGCGCGGAGATAAATAGTGCCCCTTCAGTGGCGTAACTAAATCTGACAGAGTTTGGAGGAAGGTGCCGGAAAGCGATGCTCGAAATGTGTGTCAGTATGAGGGTGCAAGGCTGTACGATTGTTAACGAAATACTAAATAGTTCGAATCGAGACAGAACTAATTAATAATGTTTACCAGGAAAGACGTTTTTTTCTTTTTCTTCTTCCGGTGTTTATGTGCGTGCTTTGACGCTAAGCTGCTTGCACAATTTTACTCAAATTGGGGGGACAGCGTCAGACTTATTGGGGCGAGTTCGGTGGACAGAGTCATACTTATTGGAGCGAGTTCGGTGGACAGCGTCAGACTTATTGGGGCGAGTTCGGTGGACAACGTCAGACTTATTGGGGCGAGTTCGGTGGACAGCGTCAGACCTATTGGGGCGAGTTCGGTGGACAGCGTGAGACTTATTGGGGCGAGTTCGGTGGACAGCGTCAGACATATTGGGGCGAGTTTGGTGGACAGCGTCAGACCTATTGGGACGAGTTCGGTGGACAGAGTCATACTTATTGGGGCGAGTTCGGTGGACAATGTCAGACTTATTGGGGCGAGTTCGGTAGACAACGTCAGACGTATTAGGGCGAGTTCGGTGGACAGACGCACGGAGATGAGTGCCCCTTCAATGGCGTAACCATTAATTTTGTGACACAGGGTGCCGGAAACTAAGGCTTGGTGAAATGCATGGTCAGCAAACTCTGCCAGACGATCCAAAATAGAGTGGACTTGTAGACCTTTTCAGAAATTCAGTCAAGTCCAACACACCCAGCACAAAACTAGACCACTCAGGAAGACCACGACTGTTGCCCGACACGAACTTGTCCGGCACTCCAAAATAGATAGGACTCAAGTCAAGTCGTCAAGTCAAATAAAAAAAACTAAACTTTAATCATCCTTCTCAGGGCAATTCAGCTTAACTAATATAAGGCTCATTAATTTAAAAACATGTAAAAGAAATGCCCTGACATTTACGTTTAAAAAAAATCATAAACAAGTTATACTGGATCCAAACACATAAAGGTTCAAACGAACGCTTATTTATCTTAACACGGACACACAATATGCAAAATATTCGGGGAAATCCCCTTTATCAAGCCACAAAACGACATAAACAACAAATAAACGGTAAAAAAACGATGAACAATCTGTTTCAGATTTTTTTAACAAATTCAAGTTTTACTGGACTAAATGGGTGCGTACTCATGTCACACCAGCAAACACACACACACACACACACACACCACACACACACACACACACACACTCACAACACACACACACACAACACACACACACACACACACACACACACACACACAACACAAAACACACACACACTCACACATACACACACACACACAAAACACACCCCACACAAACACACACACACAACACCACACACCACACTCAAAACACCACACACACACGCACACACACACACACACACACACACACACACACACACACACACACACACACACACACACACACACATACACGCACACACACACACACACACACACACACACACACACACACACACACACACACACACACACACACACACACACACAGAAAACCAAACGCTCTCCGCTGCATTGCCTCAAAAGACGACAGTCAGTCCACCCAGGCCACCGTCCTCACAGATTCAAGGCACTCGCCACAAAGACAGAAAAGTGGAACAGAAAACCCAGACTGGCACATGTCAATGTTCGACATCCACCCACAAAAGACTGTGGACATACATCCCTGGACATGCCAGGGTCAAAGGAAAATTACCAAGCAGAAGGACTGGTGCCGAAAAGCCAGCATCACAAGTGGTTTGCCTTTCGGAAGATCTAAAGTGGTGAGGATCTTGAAACACAATCTGGGGACACAAAGCCAAAGGCACCACACCGAACGATCGCTTGCGGGAGAGAGGGTTAAAAGAGGAAGCGGTCGATGATCTTTCTTTGAAAGATGAGAAAGAGCCATCGCTG
>JABMCL010000613.1:47500-50000 GCA_018857735.1 Alviniconcha marisindica | reverse complement strand
AACTTTTTTTTTGGTAGTTGGGTATTCGTCGAACTGGACAAGCTATTTTCAAAAAAGTTCGCCCTTTTTTGGGGAAAATTTCGCCCTTTCAACAAAATTGCCTTGATTGGCTGAGGGCAGAGCCTCCGTGGAGAGGAAGAAATAAAAAAAAAAAAATGGACGAGGTGTCCAGGTTCTTCATTTTTGGAGGATTTTTTTTTTTTTGTTGCGGCCTTGTCTCTGGGACCGAATGAATAGATTAGTTGAATTACCCTGTGAGGATGAAAAGTATATTGGCGATTTTACTTTAGCCTACGTTTTCGATCAGCTGTCTGCTGCGGTCTGGAATTGCCAAAAACCTTGAAAAAAATAAAGTTCGCGAACTTTGAACCATTTCGGGGAACTAAAAGTTAATTAAAAACAATCATTTCGTCGAACTGTCAAGTTGTTGGCGAACAAACATTCCCCAGTTGAACGGCTAAGCAACACGGTCGTTATAAAACTGATATAATCTGAGTTGTTTGTAACAAACTTACTATTGTTTGAGCACCAACAAAAAAAAACAAAAACACCCGCTGTTAGATGACAGTTTTCGGGCCCTATGGCGTCAAATACGGCGGTGGTTGGGGAAAGGGTGTCGTAAAAGGGGCTTGGGGTTTAAAACCAAGCCCGCTTTCCTCTCAAACTAGAAAGGCCAATGGGGGGGCACCCTCCGGGTTTGGGGTTTTGACTTGGAAGGCACAGCTTGAAAAAGGGGAAAAAGAAAAGTGGGCGCGTCCGTTCAAGAATTTGCTTTGTGTGTGTGTGTGTGTGTGTGTGTGTGTGTGTGTGTGTGTGTGTGTGTGTGTGTGTGTGTGGGGGAGAGAGAGAGAGAGAGGAGAGAGAGAGAGAGAGAGGAGGGGGGGGGGGGGGGGGGGTTTTGTGTGAGAGAGAAAAGGGGGGGGGGAGAGAGAGAGAGAGAGAGAGAGAGAGAGAGAGAGAGAGAAGTGTGTGTGTGTGTGAACCACCCCCCCTCCTTTCCCCCCCCATCGCCTCCGGATAAATTTGCGAATATTATTTCTTTCTTTTGGGAAAACTGGAGGTTATAGCCACACTTTTACCTGCCCCCCCCACCCAAATTTACCCCCCCCACACACACACACACACACACACACACCCCTCCTCTCTCTCTCTCTCTCTCTCTCTCCCCCCCCCGCGCACCCCACACCCCCCAAATTTAAAGAAATCCCCTTTTTTTAAAACATCGGGGGAAATGTCAGGTTGAGCGAGATGCGTAAGGTAGTACGGGGGGGGGAAGGGGGGGAGGGGGGGTGGCGGGCACAGTTGAAGTAACCCCAAAAATTTGGGGCCGGCCTCCTGACGCATTGCTGTCGGTAGGATGGCAAATATGTCGCCAGGTCCTTCATCCGTGTCCCCCTACCCAGCCGTTCTGCCGGTCGATGCCTCCTGACTCTATGTCTCTGTCTGTTTCTGTCTGATTGTCCGTCTTCTCTCTTGTGTTTTCTCTCTGTTTTCTCTGTCGGGCTCTCTCTTCCGTCTGTCTGTTCTTTTTTCTTTTCTCTCTCGTCTATTCTTTCTTCTTTTCTGTCTATGTCTTTGTCTTTTTTTTTTGCCCGTCTGTCTGTCTCTTCGCCCGATATAACCGCACGGTTGACTGGGGGTAAAACTAATTTACTTCTCTCTCTCTCTCTCTCTCTCTCTCTCTCTCTCTCTCTCTCTCTCTCTCTCTTCTCTCTCTCTCTCTCTCTCTCTCTCTCTCTCTCTCTTGCCTAAACAATTGAGTGCTGTATACATGTATGCCCATGAAAGACATTTAAGTCTGACGTTTCTGCATAATTGTAGGAACTGCGAAACTGCATTAGTCAACTGCTTAATAGTGCCTATAATATTTGTTTGTGGTATTGTCGTGTTTATTTGTGTTTGTAGTATAGCAAGGACTGGCTGTTAGATAGGTCCAAATGGACCTAACGTTACTGTCCTTGGGTATTAAAGTTTTTGAGTTCGAGTTCGAGTTCTCTCTACCTCCCTGTCTGTCTCTCTCTGTCTCAGGCTCTATTTCTGTCTGCCAGCTATTTCTCTGTCTGTCTGTCTGTCTGTCTCTCTCTCTCTGTCTGCCTGTCTGTCTGTCTCTGTCTCTCTCCCTTTCTCTCTATCTCCCTTTTCTATGCGGGTTCACACACCACACACACACACACACACACACACACACACACACACACACACACACACGCTCAAACACACCCACCCACCGACCCACACTGCAGATAGCGTCTAAGGACCACAGAGACCGGAACACACGCCGCCACTCAGTCGCTGTGTGAGTGGAAGGACGAAACAAGATGTAACACAGACTGAACACTGCTCCCCGCGTTGTCTAATGTGACGTAAGCAGTGTGAGCGAACCGAGAAGGGAGTGAAGTCTGTGGAATGTTGCTTTCCTCGGTTCCTTACTAATGTCCTGTCTTCTGCTTCACTAAAGTCACTCTGCGCTCTGGCTTTTCCCCTGTCTCTGTCTCTGTCT
>JABMCL010000613.1:37500-42500 GCA_018857735.1 Alviniconcha marisindica | reverse complement strand
GCTGTAAAGCGTCTTTTAATTGGAAGGTCACTTGGGACCCGGATTCGGAAAAACAACAACCGCCTCAACTAATCAATAACGTGAAATGTGCGAAAACAAAGTTGTTTTGATCCGAATGGTGCTGTTTCCGAACTTTGATGCCCCGATAGCTCCGCGGTATGACCGAGCGCGACTGAATGTCTTGTGATAATAATAATAATAATAATAATAATAATAATAATAATAATAATAATAATAATAATAAATTGTATTTTGTTTTTGGTTTAGAATATGCTGGCCACTATTAACAATAATAATAATGTACATTTATCATGCGCTCATCAACGCCCTGAGCGCTCACATGATACATATTAACCTAAATATGATATTATATACACATGTAGAGCGTTGTTTTTTTTAAACGCACTAGAAACACACACACACACACACACACACACACACACACACACACACACACACACACACACACACACAACACACACACACACACACACACACACAGATTGACTAGCAGAAACTGGGTACTGATATTAGTTAGGATGGAAGTACTGTGAGAAGAGGAAGGTTTTCAGTTTGGCTTTAAAAGATGACAGGGTCTCAGGTCTTCTGTCAGAGACAACCTCCCTGGGGGCACAAGGCCCCTTCCGGGTCCGATTCAATTCGTTACGATAGGTGCAATCACTGAGCAGCTTTCGAAAGATATCGTTTACCCGCTAACTGTAAAAGCACACGACGTATTACATCTAGTTCATGAAAAAGAGAGCGTTACTCTCGGGTACAGCTAGATGTAGTTATTTCCCTTTCGTAGGCGCGTTTTCATTACTCTCTTTATGATGAGCGTCAAAATTCAGTTGAAGAGCCTCGGTAGAAAGTTTCTACACAATTATTCACAATAGTGAAGGTGATCAGGTGACGTCAACTGGTGTGTATTTGTATGCAGGAACTGTGGGCTCCTGTCGGTTCGCTGATTGCAAATTCAACACCACTGTGGCACTGACGGTTGAGGGTTCGTCAGTTCGCTTGGAGCCGGATTTCTACAACTAATCAATTGCCACCATCACCACCCGCACCCACATCTCAGTCTCTGTCTTTGTCTCTCTGTCTCTGTCCGCAACCACATCTCTGTCTGTCTTTGTCTCTCTGTCTCTGTCCGCACCCACATCTCTTTCTCTGTCTTTGTCTCTCTGTCTCTGTCCGCACCCACATCTCTTTCTTTCTCTGTCTTTGTCTTTCTGTCTCTGTCCGCACCCACATCTCTGTCTCTGTCTCTGTCTTTGTCTCTCTGTCTCCATCCGCACCCACATCTCTTTCTCTGTCTTTGTTTCTCTGTCTCTGTCCGCACCCACATCTCTTTCTGTCTCTGTCTTTGTCTCTGTCCGCATCCACATATCTTTCTCTGTCTTTGTCTCTCAGTCCCTGTCCGCACCCACATCTCTGTCTCTGTCTCTGTCTTTGTCTCTCTGTCTGTGTCTCTCTCTGTCTTTCTGTCTGTCTGTCTGTCTGTCTCTGTTTGTCTGTCTCTCTCTGTCCATCTCTCTCTGTCTCTGCCTCTCTCTAAATCCCCCCCCCCCCCCTCTCGTCTATCTCTCTGTTTCAAATTTCCTTTATCCCCCCCCCCCCACCCCCGCCCCCCACTTTCTCCATCCATCTCTCAGTGTCTGTCTCTGTCTGTCTGTCTCTGTCCTTCTCTATCTCTGTCTGTCTGCCTATGTCTGTCTGTCTGCCTCTGTCTGTCTGTCTGTCTGTCTGTCTGTCTGTCTGTCTGTCTGTCTGTCTGTCTGTCTGTCTCTCTCTCTCTCTCTCTCTCTCTCTCTCTCTCTCTCTCTCCTCTCTCTCTCTCTCTCTCTCTCTCTCTCTTCGTCTCGTCTGTCTTGTCTCTGTTTTGTCTGTCTGTCTCTGTCTCTGTCTCTGTCTGTCTCTGTCTGTCTGTCTGTCTGTCTGTCTGTCTGTCTGTCTGTCTGTCTGTCTGTCTCTCTTCTCTCTCTCTCTCTCTCTCTCTCTCTCTCTCTTTTCTCTCTCTTCTCTTTTATGGCTTTGTATCAAACTGTATGTGCACCCCTTCATGAAGGGCCATGGCCTTTATATGAATAAAACATCAATCAATCTCTCTCTCTCTCTCTCTCTCTCTCTCTCTCTCTCTCTCTCTCTCTCTCTCTCTCTCTCTCTCTCTCTCTCTCTCAGTAGCTTAGCAAGGACTAGTTGTTAGACAGGTTTTTGACTGAACCGAAACTACAATCCTTGTAAAATAAAGTTTTCGAATTCGAGTTCCTCTCTCTCTCTCTCTCTCTCTCTCTCTCTCTCTCTCTCTCTCTCTCTCTTTCCTTTCCTGCCTTAACCACCCCCACCCTCTGTCCCCTCCCCCCTTCACTTCTTCCCTCCATCTCTCACCGCCTCTCTGTCTCGCTTTGTCCACTCAATCGACCCCCCACCCCACCCCCACCCCCACCCCACCCCACCCCACCCCACCCGTGCTCAAGTTCGTGTCTCTGACCAATTAGCATCAATGTCCAACGGGTATTTGCAACCCACGGAACCTGGCCGTCTGCTTTGAAATGTCATTACGTACAGCAGCTATTTATAGCAGTTGGTAGCTTACAGCAGGGATTCTGCTTGTCCGTCCTGGCGGCTTCGGTATGGCTATTTCCAGATTAATATAATTTTTTATATTAATATATATAATATATTATATATATAAATAGCTATATATATAAATATATATATATATATATATATATATATATATATATATATATATATATATATATATATATATATAATATATATATATATCATAATAAAACAGTTCTGCTACAGTCAGTGTGGTGTGTGTGTGTGTGTGTGGTGTGTGTGTGTGTGTGTGTGTGTGTGTGTGTGGTGTGTGTGGTGTGGGCCGCGCGCGGGTGCGTGCGTGCGTGCGTGCGTGGTGCGTGCGTGTGTGGTGTGTGTTATAGTGCGTTTTTAATTTATTTTTTTATAATACTTTATGTAAATTGTTTTGGTAGAACTATGCTCTACATGTGTATAGAATATCATATTTAGGTTAATATGTATCATGTGAGCGCTCAGGGCGTTGATGAGCGCATGATAAATGTACATTATTATTATTATTATTATTATTATTATTATTATTATTATTATTATTATTATTATTAAAATCAGAGATCAGGAGCTGTGTGGAAGTCGAGGTGGCCGTCCTGGGCTCCCGTCCCTAATAAGCCTACGGTTTCTGTGGACGTAAAGTAGCACTCAACCAACATAAAAGGTTCATAGTTCAGGAGCTGTGTGAGAGTCGAGGTGGCCGTCCTGGGCTCCCCGTCCTAACGAGCCTTATGATTTTTGTAGACGTTAAGCAACATCCAACCATGCACACGCATTGGTCACAGTTTGTCCCTAATATGTCAACCCGACATCCGAGGACATTAAGCTCAACATCATCATCAAAGACAGAAAAAAAATATATATAAAACTGTCGCGATGAACCTGTAGCGAGCAGTAAGTAATTCGAGAATTCAGTCTTAATAGACTCGGTTTGATGATCTATTTCCACATGTTTCAGGCTGCCCCAGACCCTTTGACCTTTAGCGTGATAAAACATCATCTACTTTGATGACGTCGTCTTTAATGCATTCATTATTAATGATGACGTCGTTTTTAATGTACGTATTCATCCTTTTTTTTTTTTTTTTTTTTTTACATCTGCTTCTTCTTGTCTGTCTTCTTTGAATGCTTCAGTCTTCTTTGGTTGTCTGTCTTCACTTCTTGAAGAAGATTTTCTTATTTTTTTTGTCGAAAGCGCTCGTGTACTATTATTAAATCACGTTACATGCGATACATTATGCGCTAATTGGTTGGCATTGCGTGTTATTTTTGGTGATTGTAACCCACCTGAAACGTTCTGCCATATTGTGTCTCCCATTTATAATAATAATAATAATGTACATTTATCATGCGCTCATCAACGCCTTGAGCGCTCACATGATACATATTAACCTATATATGATATTCTATACACACGTAGAGCACAGTCCCACCAAAACAACCCACACAAAGCAAGATACGGAAAGACATCCCCCACACCGCCCCAACATACACACACACACACACACACACACACACACACACACACACACACACACACACACACACACACACACACACACACACACACACAAAACACAATGAATTTAAATGTGTACAACACTGATCTGTATCATACATCATACATAATCACGCATTTACACACCAAATGTTTGTTACTGATGATTTCATAGCCCCATGTATCCACCTTCATTCCTGCCTCTCTCATATGATGTTTGACGTCTGAACTTCATTTATTACATGTGTGTACCGGTGTGTCGTAGATTAGAAAATGTGATATATGTATAATTAGATCTAGAGTAGTCCTTTGTTTGGGCGAGGGCTGGATGTAAAAAAAAAGCACATACATGCTTTATCAATTACCCTCGTAAATACAGATTTGTATCTGATCTGATCTTGTTTCCTTGTGTTTCGTCGCATTGGTGGGTACATTTTTTTCTAGATCTGTTCTATTTTATCAACCTCACCAGCAGTTGTTCTTTCATTCCTCGCATATAAAGCTTGTCGCTGGGAGTTCGCACCATTCAACGCACACTCCGAGCATCGTTTTCCGGCGCCTTCATTAAAACTCTGTCGGAGCTGGTTTCGCCACTGAAGGGGCGATGTTTATCTCCGCGCAGCTGTCTACCGACGCTGTCGGCGCCTTCCGAAAGGTTTGGGTACTAACAAGACCGAAAGCTGCACACCGTCCAAACACGCACGACACCATGAGGCGCGTCCGCCACGGGTAAAGAGAGAGAGAGAGAGAGAGAGAGAGAGAGAGAGAGAGAGAGAGAGAGAGAGAGAGAGAGAGAGATTGATTGATTGATTGGTTGATTAAACTTTATTTCTCAAAGGTGAAGATATTAGCACAAAGGCCGACTCACATATCTGCCTGAGAGAGAGAGAGAGAGAGAGAGAGA
>JABMCL010000613.1:32500-35000 GCA_018857735.1 Alviniconcha marisindica | reverse complement strand
CGATGCAGACTCCGTGACGGTGCCGGCGAGTGACAGGTGAGGGGCGGTAAGTTCATTTGGCTGGAACGCTGACGGGTAATTGCAGGGTGCCGACTTGCCTTCACGGACGGAGACGTACAAGCCATCATGCAGTGACGTGACCCTCCCGTCGTCCCCGCTGTTTGCCGGACCGATAACTGACCATGTTTCTTGCTTCCTTCCTTCCCCCCCCCCCCCCCTCCACCCTCCCTCCCCTTCCCGTCCTCCCCTTTCTTCTCTTTCTTCACTGACCGTTTCGTCCCTTCTCTTCATCCTCCTTCCTTCCTTCCTTCCTTCCTTCCTTCCCCCCTCCTCCATTGATAATTTCTTCCCTTCCTCCCCCTTTCCTCTACTGACCATTTTCTCTCTTCCCTTCCCCCTCCTTCCTTCTCTCCTTCCCACTCCTCCCTCCTTCCTTCCTCCTCCTTCCCTCTCTCCTTCCCCCTCCTCCCTCCCTCCTTCCCCCTCCCTCCTTCCTTCCCCTTCCTCTACTGACCATTTTCTCTCTTCCTTTCACCCTCCTTCCTTCCTTCCTTCTCCCTCCTCCACTGACCATTTCCTCCCTTCCCTCCTTTCCCCCTCCTCCCCCCTCCCCTCCTCCACTGGTCATTTCTTTCCTTCCCTGCACCCTCCTTTCTTCCCTACCAGCCCCACCCTCCTCCACCCTTCGGCTTCGCCCGTTCCTCTGTACTATAGTTCTTAACGGGGCGAATGTCTGTTCGCCGAACATACTTTGGACACTTCGACGAACTATGATTCGTTTCTTAGTTGAACTTTTAGTTCGCCGAACATGGTTCGGACAGTTCGACGAACTTTACTTCGTTCTCAGCTGGCTCGTAATGAGATGCAAGCTTCGCCCGAACTTGCAGCAGACGCGCAGCAGACAGCTTGATCGAAAATGTAGGCTAAAGTCAAGTCATGTCAAGTCAATATACTTTATCATCCCTCACAGGGTAATTCAACTAACTACTGTCTCATTCTGGGTCCTCGAGACAAGACTGCGCCTCCCACAAGTCAACAAATAAACACTGAAATTCCGTCCGAAGCGAGCGAAGAACCTAGAGACACCGTCATCCATTTTATTTTTTTATTTCTTCCGCATCCACAGGAGAGTTCTGCTCTCAGCCAATCGCAGGCAATGCTCGTCGAATAGGGCGAATGTTCCCAGAACGTGTTGAGCGAAGCTTTTTGGACCCCGAATATAGCTTCGTCGCAGTTCGACGAATACTCCCAACTAGGTTCGCGAAGCAAAAAGAACCAATTAAGAACCAACTAGGTTCGCCGAATACTTCCAACTACGTTCGCGAACAAACATTCGCCCAGTTAAGCGGAACGGGCGTTACACAGAGTTCGAGCCTTGCTTCGAGGCACTCTTCCTCCAAACTCTGCCATTCTTGGTTACACCTGCCTGTTTGCAGGACCGATAACTGAGCATCCCCCAAACCCCCCCCCACCCCTCACCCCCCCCCCCACCCCCCACCCCCCCACCCACACACTCACACACACACACTCTTCGCCCGCTCCTTTGTGTGACCACAGAGGGTGTGTATTATCGCTTCAAGGCACTCTTCCTCCAAACTGCCATACTTGGTCACAACTGCCTGTTTGCTGAGACCAGTAACTGAGCACCCCCCCCACCCCCCACCCCCCCCCCCCCCCACACACACACCCCACCCTTCGCCCGCTGTTCTGTGGGTTTGCGTCCAGTATTTGGCGACTACAGGGAGAGGGTGTGTATAAATAGCATACACTCGGAGCCTCGCTTCAAGGCACTCTTCCTCCAAACTCTGCCATGATTGGTTACGCCTGCCTGAATGCAAGACCGATAACTCACCCCTCACCTTACCCCCCCCCCCCCCCCCCCCCCACCTCCGCTCCATCGCCTGCTGCTCTGCCTGTGTGACCACAGGGTGAGGCTGTGTATTAAACACCTCGAGTCTCGCTTCATCAGAGCTCAGGAGCTGTGTGTGTGTGTGAAAGTCGAGGTGGCCGTCCTGGGCTTCCGTTCCCAATAGCTCTACGGTTTCTGTGGACGGAAAGCAACACTCAACCAACCAACTCGCTTCACGGCACTCTTCCTCCAAAATCGGCATTAATTGGTTACTTCCGCCTGATTCCAGAGGCCAATAACTGACCCCCCCCCCCCCCCCCCCCCCCCCCCCCCCCCCCCCCCCCACACACACACACACACACCCCTTTCGGCCCGTTGCTCTGTGAGTCTGCGTCCAATATCTGGTGACTACAGGAAGAGGGTGTGTATAAACAGCATACACTCCGAGCCTCGCTTCAGGCACTCTTCCTCCAAACTCTGCCATGATTGGTTACGCCTGCCCGGTTGCCAGACCTATTTTCCTCCACCCCCACCCAGTGAGCCGGTTTGGCCTAGCGGTAAGGCGTTAGGCTGGTAAGCGGAAGGACCTCCGCTCGATAGCGCTTCGGCTCTCCTTTCTCCTCAAAAGTTGCGGTCTGTGGACACTGTCCC
>JABMCL010000613.1:22500-25000 GCA_018857735.1 Alviniconcha marisindica | reverse complement strand
AGACCTTCAAAAGTTTATTATATAGCACACGTTCCATCGTGATTATATAAAACACTTTCCCTTTCCGTTACATATCAGACCTTCCATTGCGATTGTATTGCACATCTTCCATCGCGATTACATAACACGCAACCATAATTATGTTATAAGACAAAACACATCTTCCAGTACGATTATATGGCACATTTTCCGACAGTACATCTTCCATTGTGATATAAACACCCAACTTCCATTGCGAGTCTAAACACATATCTCCCATTGCAGTATAAACACTCACTTCACTGCCATATAAACATCCACTTCCCATTGTGATATAAACACCCAACTTCCATTGCGACGTAAACACTCACTTCACTGCCATATAAACACCCACTTCCCATTGCGATATAAACACCCAACTTCCATTGCGACGTAAACACTCACTTCACTGCCATATAAACACCCACTTCCCATTGCGATATAAACACCCAACTTCCATTGCGACGTAAACACTCACTTCACTGCCATATAAACACCCACTTCCCATTGTGATATAAACACCCAACTTCCATTGCGACGTAAACACTCACTTCACTGCCATATAAACACCCACTTCTCATTGCGATATAAACACCCAACGTCCATTGCGACGTAAACACTCACTGCACTGCCATATAAACACCCACTTCCCATTGCGATATAAACACCCAATTTCCATTGCGACGTAAACACTCACTTCACTGCCATATAAACACCCACTTCCCATTGTGATATAAACACCCAACTTCCATTGCGACGTAAACACTCACTTCACTGCCATATAAACACCCACTTCCCATTGTGATATAAACACCCAACTTCCATTGCGACGTAAACACTCACTTCACTGCCATATAAACACCCACTTCCCATTGCGATATAAACACCCACCTTCCTTTGTACTAATTATAAACACCCACCTTCATGCAATAGAAACACACGCCTTCTAACGTGATATAAACACCCACTTCTTTTGTTATTTAAACAGCCACCTTCCATTGAAATATAAACACACGCTTTCCAATTGTGATATAAACACCCACCTTCCTTTATTTTTCAAACAGCCACCTTCCATTGAAATATAAACACGCCCCTAGCTGTGATATAAACACGCCCCTAGCTGTGATATAAACACGCTCCTAGCTGTGATATAAACACGCCCCTAGCTGTGGTATAAACACGCCTTTCGCTGTGATATCAACACGCCCCTAGCTGTGATATAAACACGTCCTTAGCTGTGATATCAACACGCACATAGCTGTGATATAAGCACATCCCAAGCTGTGATATAAAGACGCCTTTCGCTGTGATATCAACACGCCCCCAGCTGTGATATAAACACGCCCCTAGCTGTGATATAAGCACACCCCAAGCTGTGGTATAAACACGCCTTTCGCTGTGATATAAACACGCTCCTAGCTGTGATATAAACACACCCCTAGCTGTGATATAAACACGCCCCTAGCTGTGATGCAACCACGCCTTTCGCTGTGATTTAAACACGCCCTTAGCTGTGATATAAACACGCCCCTAGCTGTGATATAAACACGCCCATAACTGTGATATAAACAAGCCCCCCGCTGTGATAGAAAAACGCCCCTAACTGTGATATACACACGCCCCTAGCTGTGATATAAACTCGCCTTTCATTGTGATATAAACACGCCCCAAGCTGTGATGCAACCACGCCTTTCGCTGTGATATAAACACGCCCTTAGCTGTGATATAAACACGTCCCTAGCTGTGATATAAACACGTCCCTAGCTGTGATATAAACACGCCCATAACTGTAATATAAACAAGCCTCCCGCTGTGATAGAAAAACGCCCCTAACTGTGATATAAACACGCCCCTAGCTGTGATATAAACTCGCCTCTCACTGTGATATAAACACGCCTAAAAACATCTTGGATGCGAACCAAACACGCCTTGGCTGCGACCTAAACACGCTTTGGATGCGACCTAAACACGCCTTGGATGCGACCTAAACACGCCTTGGATGCGACCTAAAAACGCCTTGGATGTGATGTAAACACACCTTTGGCTGCGACCTAAACACGCCTTTGGCTGTGACCTAAACACGCCTTTGGCTGAGATGTAAACACACCTTTGGCTGCGACCTAAACACGCCTTGGCTGAGACCTAAACACGCCCTTGGCTGAGATGTAAACACGCCTTGGCTGAGACCTAAACACGCCTTTGGCTGTGACCTAAACACGCCTTTGGCTGTGACCTAAACATGCCTTTGGCTGTGACCTAAACATGCCTTTGGCTGCGATATACACACATTTGTCTGCGACCTAAACACATCTTTGGCTGCGATGTAAATACACCTTAGGCTGCGACCTAAACACGCCTTGGCTGAGACCTAAACACGCCTCTAGCAGTTATTTAAAAATACACGCCTTTGGCTGCAATATAAATACACCTGTGGCTGCGAAACGAACACCTACCTAGCTGGATGCGATATAATCACGCCTTT
>JABMCL010000613.1:10000-17500 GCA_018857735.1 Alviniconcha marisindica | reverse complement strand
ACACACACACGCGCGCACGAACACAAACGTGAGTCCGGCAGGAACGGCGGGAAAATTTTCTTCATCGGTATTCGTTCCACCTCCATGTTACCGCAGTAGCACGTAAAAAATCCCGGTCATTCTGCCAAAAGTAGAGATTGCAAGTTACGGCTAAAATCGAATGCTCCCTACGTATGTGGCTTCGCATGAAGTGACGTGACATGGTGCTTGGTTGTATGGTGTACACAGAACGTGCCGAGACGGCAGCAGTTTCACGTGGCACCAGTCATGTAACGACCAAACAGCGCTGTAAGTACACCACTTCGATGGGTATTCAAAACGCGTTTGAAAGGCGACAGTCACTCATTGAAAATGGCACAGCCGGTGAGCCGGTTTGGCCTAGTGGTAAGGCGTCAGAAGGGCCTGGGTTCGATTCCGCTTCGGCTCTCCTTTCTCTTCAGAAAGGTTGTGGTCTGTGGACACTGTCCTGTGACTTTGTCCCTCACGATTAATGACATTAAAATGGCTCTCATCGCTGCCCACCTTAATGCAGGAGTCATGCTGGTGGTGACAGTGAAACGAAGGTATATACTCTCTCTCTTTCCCCTCCGCCACATCCCCCCTCCCGTACCCGTCCCTAATAAGCCTTGTTGTTTCTATGGACGTTAAGCACCGTGTTTGCTTACTACTGAAAATCACAAGCGACAGGATCGCAGTGAGTCTGCTCGAGAACAGCGCTATATAAAAGCGATCAACAACAACAACAACAACAACAACAGCAACAACAACAACAACAGCAACAACAACAACAACAGCAACAACAACAACAACAGCAGCAGCAACAACAACAATCTCATTCAGTTCCACCATCTGCAGTAGCTATGTCTGTGAAGGAGGCTACCCTGGCAGCAAGGACAATGTCCCGGAACTTGTAGGGTTACCAATTGTGGAGAGAGAAATAAAAATGACAAAAACATCGAAAAATTTAGAGGATTCTGAAGCAAAACCGACAAAAATAAAAGTGAGTGACGTCTCTAATTCAAAAGGTTACTTCCTGTCTATTTTTTGTTTCTTTTTTTAATTGTTGTTATCGCATTTATAGTGTGTGCATTTTATTTATATAAAAAAAAATGCGCAAGAAAGAAAGGAAAAAAGTCAGAAAGAGAAACGGGAAATGAGGATCGACAGAGAGAAAAATAAAATGAAGGATGAAATTTTTTTTCACACACACACACACACACACACACACACACAAAAACAAAAACACCACACACACAATACATTACACATGCACACAACCACCACACACCCACCACCACCACGCGCAACACAACCACAATTACACACACACACACACACACACAACACACACACACACACACACACACACACACACAACTACACTAACACACACACACACACACACACACACTACACACACTAATCACACACACACACACATACACACACACACACACACACACACACACACACACACAACACACTAACACACACACACAGACACACACACACACACACACACACACACACAACACACACACACACACACACACACACACACACACTAACACACATCACACACACACACACACACACATCACACACACACCACACACACACACACACACACACACACACACACACACACACCACACACACACACACACACACATGCCACACACGCACACCACTCACACACACACACACACGCACACATGAACACTCACACACATCATGGCATCCATCTGACTACGCCACGGACTACATTCACATGCATTCGTCATCCAGTCATCACATCACACAAAGGCTCCACGTCTGTGATTCAATCTGGACTTGCTGGGACTAATTCGCGGCATTGTGCAGGTCTCCCGGCCCACAGTGTAGTGCAAGCCGAGGTTGTGGAGGAGGAGAGGGGCAGAGGTTGGGAGGGTGGTGGTGGTGGTGGTAGTAGTCTGGCATTTCTTTGAGCAACAGCTGAGACGGGCGAGAAACTTTGGATCGGGACAGAGCGGTTGGGTGTGTGGTCGGGGGTATGGGTGAATGTGTGGTTGGTTGTGTGGGTGGACGTGTGGTTGGTTGTGTGGGTGGACGTGTGGTTGGTTGTGTGGGTGGACGTGTGGTTGGTTGGGTGGGTGGACGTGTGGTTGGTTGTGTGGATGGACGTGTGGTTGGTTGGGTGGGTGGACGTGTGGTTGGTTGTGTGGGTGGACGTGTGGTTGGTTGGGTGGGTGGACGTGTGGTTGGTTGGGTGGGTAAACGTGTGGTTGGTTGTGTGGGTGGACGTGTGGTTGGCTGGGTGGGTAAACGTGTGGTTGGGTGTTTGGTAATACGTGTGGTCGGGTGTGTGGTTGGGTGTATGGGTGTATGTGTGACCGTGTGGTTGGGTGTGTGGGTGAACGCGTGGTCGCTTGTGTGGGTGAACGTGTGATATGTTATGTGGGTGAACGTGTGGTTGAGTGTATGGGTGAACGTTTGGCTGGGTGTTTGGTAGTACGTGTAGTCGGTTGTGTGGGGGAACGCGTGGTTGGGTGTGTGGCTGAACTTTTGTTTGGTTTTGGGATTGAACGTGTGGTTGGGTGTGTGGGTAAACATGTGGTTGGGTGTGCGGGTGAAAGTTTGGTTGGGTTTCTGGGTGTACGTGTGGTTGGGTTGTGTCAGTGGGTGGTGGTCGGGTGTGTGGTTGGGTGTATGGTAAACGTGTGGTTAGTTGTGTGGGTGAACGTTTGTTTGGGTGTTTGGGTGAAAGTGTGCTGGAATGTTTGGGTGAATGTGTGGTTGGGTGTTTGGATAAGCATGTGGTTTGTTGTGTGGATGAACGTTTGGTTGGGTGTTGTGTAGGTGAACGTGTGGTTGGGTGTTTGGGTGTGCGTTGGTTGGGTGTGTGGTTGGGTCTGTGGGTGAACGTTTGGTTGCCTGTGTGAGTGAACGTGTGGTTGGGTGAACGTTTGGATGGGTGGTTGTCGGGTGTGTGGTTGGGTGTGAGTGGGTGATTGGGTGTGTGCGTGCGGATGTGTGGATGCTTCAGTGGGTGTGTCTTCGGATGTGACTAAAGTTTGTGGCTGTGTGGGTTTTTGGTGTGCGTATAGGCGTGGTTGGCTTTCTGGTGCGTGTGTGTGTGTGTGTGTGTGTTGTGTGTGTGTGTGTGGGTGGTGCGTGCGTGCGTGCGTGCGTGCGGCTGTGTGTTTTTGGTGGTTTGTTTGTGTGTGTGTGTTGCGTCGTGCGTGCGTGCGCCCCCATGTGTGTTGTTGGTGTGTGTGTGTGTTGTTGTGTGTGTGTGTGTGTGTTGTGTTGTGTGTGTTGTGTTGTGGTGTGTGTGCGTGTTGTGTGTCGTGTCTGTGTTTGTTGCGGGCTGTGTGCTGGCTGTCTAATGTGTGTGTTTGGGTGTGTGGCTGGGTGTCTAATGTGTGTGGCTGGGTGTGTTATTGGATAAGTTGTTGTGGTGTTAGTCCATTAGTCCCGTGTTTAGCTCCCAGCTGCGACTGCTGGCAAGAGGCGATCCTTGTGATTGAAACCACACAGAGAGATTGGGAGGGGAGTGAGGGATTACTTCATGTTGCGGAAAGCTGTCTCTTCTGACGAGGAACCAAGTGGAGATAAGGCATTTAGCTCTGTCTCTCTGTCTCTCTGTCTCTCTCTGTCTCTGTCTCTGTCTGTCTGTCTGTCTGTCTGTCTGTCTGTCTGTCTGTCTGTCTGTCTGTCTGTCTGTCTGTCTCTCTCTCTCTTTTCTCTCTCTCTCTCTCTCTCTCTCTCTCTCTCTCTCTCTCTCTCTCTCTCTCTCTCTCTCTCTCTCTCTCTCTCTCTCTCTCTCTCTGCCTCTCTCTGTCTCTGCCTCTCTGTCTCTCTTTGTCTGTCTCTGTCTCTCTCTGTGTCTCTGTCTGTCAGTCTGTCTGTCTCTTTCTCTCCCTGTCTCTGTCTCTGTCGCTGTCTCTGTCTCTCTATCTCTGTCTGTCTGTCTGTATCTCTAGCTCTCTCTGTGTATCTCTGTCTCTCTGTATATAGAAAAGTGTCTTTTCTGTCTGTGAGTCTCTGTCTTTGTATCTAACTGTCTCTGTCTGTCTGTGTGTCTGTGTGTCTGTGTGTCTGTGTGTCTGTGTGTCTGTCTCTCTCTCTCTCTCTCTCTCTCTCTCTCTCTCTCTCTCTCTCTCTCTCTCTCTCTCTCTCTCTCTCTCTCTCTCTCTCTCTCTCTCTCTCTCTCTCTCCTGAACCTAAGCTATAATCCTTGTGAAATAATTTTCGAATTTGAATTTGCTCTTTCTATTCTTTCTACTTTCTCACGAATGCAATATTCTACCTTGTCTCCAGTTCTTCACGCATTTACCCACCGAACAATGGGTGTTACCGATCAGTGATTTGAAAGCCCCAATATAAACAATAAAAAAAAAGTTTTTTTTATTCATCCCAGCGGGAAGTTAAAGCGGTCGTTCGGTCTGACAAGGAACAGTTGAACTGCACATATCTCAATAATTCCACCACCAGTCCCGCCTGGCTCATATCATGTTTGACGTCTGAACTTTTGATTTATCCCAAGTGTCTACAGGTGTCGTAGATTAGAAAATGTCTACATGTATAATTAGATCTACAGTAGCCCCTTGTTTGGGCGAGGGCTGGATGTAAAAATGAATACATGCTGATCTGTTTACCCTTGTAAATAAAGAACTCTCTGTCTGTCTGGCTGTCTGTCTGGCTGGCTGGCTCTGCCTCTGTCTGTCTGTCTGTCTGTCTGTCTGTCTGTCTGTCTCTCTCTCTCTCTCTCTCTCTCTCTCTCTCTCTCTCTCTCTCTCTCTCTCTCTCTCTCTCTCTCTTTTCCACCCTCTCTTACGGCTAATTTTTCTCTAAGCCAATCACGACTTTCTGGAAAACTCAGTATACCAATCCCTAGGACCGACCTTTTCATGTCTAGCCTAGTATATTCCGGTAGCGTTCTTTGGAACTCACTCCCTGACTCTCTTAGATTGCCACCAAGCACTGCAACTTTTAAATCAGGTTACAGGTCATACATTATGCGCTGATTGGTTGGCATGGCCTTATAACTTTGGTAGTTGTAACCCGCCTACGATGTTCTACTTTATTGTGTTTCCCATGCATCACGCGATTACCCACCAAATAATGTTTGCTACTGACGATTTCAAAGCCCCATGTATCCACCCTCATTCCGGCCTGTCTCATAATTATCATGTTTGACGTCTGAACTTCATTTATTTCATGTGTGTACCGGTGTGTGTACGTGTATAATTAGATCTAGAGTAGTCCCGTGTTTGGGCGAGGGCTGGATGTAAAAAAAGGAGCGAAAAAAAGAAGAAGAGCTAGTTATTACCCTAGTACATAATTCTCTCTCTCTCTCTCTCTTCTCTCTCTCTCTCTCTCTCTCTCTCTCCCCCCCCCCCCCCCCCCCCCGTCTTGCTCCTCGCTCTCTTTGTCTCTGTCTGTCTGTCTCTTTCTCTTTCTCTCTCTCTCTGTGTCTATATGTCTGTCTGTCTTTTTGTCTTTTTTTTTTTTTGTCTGTCTGTCTCTGTCTCTCTCTCTCTCTGTCTATTTGTCCCTGTCTGTCTGTCTCTGTCTGTCTCTCTGTCTCTGTCTCTGTCTCTGTCTCTGTCTCTCTGTCTCTCTGTCTCTCTCTCTCTCTCTCTCTCTCTCTCTCTCTCTCTCCTCTCTCTCTCTCTCTCTCTGTTTGTGTGTCTCTGTCTGTCTGCCTGTCTGCCTGTCTATCTCTCTCTGTGTCTCTCTCTGTCTCTGACTGTGTCTCCGTCTGTCTGCCTGTCTGTCTATCTCTCTCTCTTGCTCTCTCTTGACCAGAAAAGCTAGAGCGTGCTAGCCAACAAGTGTGTGTGTGTGTGTGTGTGTGTGTGTGTGTGTGTGATCCCTGCTGATGGTGGACAACGGAGACTCCAAAAAAAGTCCTGCTTCTATGTCACCACCCTCCCCCCCCCCCCCCCCCCCCCCCCCCCCCCCCACCCTACATCCTCCCTCACCCCACCCACATCCTCAACCGTTGCATGTAAACATATTATAAAACTTGACCACCAAAGTAACCGCTCCTCCACCACCGCCCCACCCCCACACACACTCTCTCCCTTTTCACTCTTTCATGGTCCAATGCTTCATCACGGCTGACCGCATACACTATAAGACTTCATGTGCGCAGCCAGGCGTGTCGGACGGAGTGAGGGCCGGGTTTCTGCTCCACTGACCACAGCGGGGAGGGGTGGGGGTGCGGCGGTGGGATTCAGAATGACCCTGTGAAACAGGAAGGGTGGGTGGGGTGGGGTGGGTTGGGGATGCGGGGTGGAGGGGGGGGGGTAGCTCCTACCTCCAACGAGTGTATATAATTATAGCTACAGCCGTGTGTGTGTGTGTGTGTGTGTGTGTGTGTGTGTGTGTGTGTGTGTCTCTCTCTCTCTCTCTCTCTCTCTCTCTCTTCTCTTCTCTCTCTCTCTCTCCTCTCTCTCTCTCTCTCTCTCTCTCTCTCTCTCTCTCCTTCTCTCTTCTTCTCTCTCTCTCTCTTCTTTTCTCTCTCTTCTCTCTCTCTCTCTCTCTCTCTCTCTCTCTCTCTCTTCTCTCTTCTCTCTCTCTCTCTCTCTCTCTTCTCTTCTTCTCTCATCCGTCGCATTGAGGGTCGTGTGACAGGGACAATACAACTTTATCATTCGCAGTTTCAAAGAAACAATCGCGCTGCTACAGGGAGATTGACAGTGTATTGACAAAGCCCTTGGCGAACTCACCGACTGTCTTATGAACTGCAAGTGCACATGAGGAAAAAACAAAAAAACAAACATGGGCAATACAAGACAGGTGGTAGCGTTTGGTTTGATAGAGAATGCCGTGAGAAAAAGAAATCGCTAAGAAAACTTCTTGTTCGTTTTCGAAAAACTGGTGAACAGTGCGATAAGCTGGCCTATAACTGCTCTAGGAAGGAATACAAACAATTTATTGAAGCCAAGAAACGCGATTTCAGATCTAGTCAAGTTAATTCCCTACTTAGCGCTGTAAATGACTCCCAAGCCTTCTGGAAAGAAATACGGAAGCACCGTGGTAGGAAAGTTGTCACAAATGACATCAGTGGTACAGACTGGCGTGACCATTTTCAAAAAGTATTAAATGCAGGAGTGAATGGTGCTCAGCCGCAGAAAGATAGTGAAGTGACTGATGATGTTTTTGACGAAATTCTAGATGCAGATATCACAGCAGAAGAAGTCAAAGCAGCTATAAGACATCTAAAGAACGGAAAGGCTGCCGGGCCTGATGGCATTATTGGTGAGATTTTGAAAGCTGCAGAAGAATCCATAGTTCCATTTCTTGTCAAGTATTTTAATAAGCTATACCTTTCAGAGTTCGGAGCTGTGTGAAGTCGAGGTGGCCGTCCTGAGCTGCCGTCCCTAATAAGCCTACGGTTTCTGTGGACGTAAAGCAGGTAGGCAGGTAGGTAGTGTTGCTTAATGTCCTCAGATGTCGCTGACATATTAGGGACAAGCTGAGACCAATGCCTAAGCATGGTTCAGTATA
>JABMCL010000613.1:0-2500 GCA_018857735.1 Alviniconcha marisindica | reverse complement strand
GTAATCCTGACATGGGACTTAAACCAAACAAACATTTGGCGTGAGAGATGTTCAAACGTGCTCATACTGCAACGATGTAATAGGTTACATTGATCACTTCTTTTTCGACTGTCCGACGATTCAGAAATTTTGGAACTACACTGAACAATATATTCCAATTACTTTTGACATTCAGACCCATTTAACTGTTCTTGATTTTTTTTTCCAAATAAAACAGCGAGTCAAAACTAAACGAATAAATCATTATTATGTTAATCAGGAAAATGTGTATAAGTAGGTCTATGTACAAAAAAGACTAAAGCCTTCCTTCCATTGTCCATGATAATTATTAATTATTAATCCACAGGGCCATCCACCAAATTTAACAGACAAACGTACGAAACAACAGAAGGACTAAGATTATTTGAAAATCAGCTCAGGCTCCGAAATGTTTCATTGTGACAAAGCTTAAAAACGGAAAATTGTGTACACTGTGATCAAAGGGAAGAAGCATAATGCAGGATGTACATATGGGGGGGGTGGGATCATACATGTAACCGACTGCATCTGCACATTGTGTATGTGTTGTTGTACTCTGTGTGTGTCACTCTGTCAGTGTTCTTTCGCGTGTGTACGTCATTCGATCTTTTACGTATGTGTTACGTGTTGTGATTTAGACGTCACTAAAAGACGCGGAGACAGCGCGAGAGAAAGCGAGAGGCAACGGCCACTCGCACGTACCATCCAAAAGAAAAGAAGAAATAAAATCAGGAACCTCTGGCTGTGGCTCCTTTGTTGTTCCTTACTTCCAACCTGCAACTTCCACCACCGACCGTTTACACAAACCAGAGTGAATGAGCGAGAGAGAGGAATATTGTAATGATGGATGAGTGTTTCTGAATAGACGCCCCACAAGTGACGTGCTTTATTTTCCTCCCCCAAACCATCAGGGGACTGGAACTCGTTACCCATGAAATAATGGAGGCCCCCACCCTTGACGCTTTTGAGTCAAGGGTATCAAACTGAAAAACTATCTATAGTATCCTCCCCCCCCCCCCCACCCCACCCCACCCCAATTCACCCCTCCCCTACCTCCCTCCATTCTGATTCCTGTCATGCCGGATCAGTATTACAGCGAACATCCCCAGTTATAGGCGCCAGAATAATCGACATGTTGATTGTGGGCCCTTAAATGAAAGAAGAAGAAAAAGAAGAAGAACAAAACAACAACAAATCAACAAACAAACAAAAACAAACAAAAGAAAAACAAAGTCAAAACAAAAGGAGAGAAAGAAATACACACAGAAATACAACAAAGGTTTACATACCTTGATGACAATGCCAAAATAACGATAATAAGTAGATTATTTTTGGAAACCTCCTGTCTTTAACCTGAGTTAAACTCAATGCGCTGAACAAACAACTCTTCACACACACACACACACACACACACACACACACACACACACACACACCACACCACACACACACACACACACACACACACACACACACCACACCACACCATCCCCCCCACACACACACACACGCACGCACAACATCACGCATGTTTAATTTTCAAAAACCAACGAGAAGAGGGGGGCAGACACGCACGCACGCACGCACCGCACGCACGCACACACACACACACGCACACACACACACGTTTACATATTTTCAAAAAAACAACGATAAGTACTGTATCCCAGCATAAAGATATCCCCTAGCAAACGACATTACAAACATAATATACGCATGTGTACACCGTGACACCATCCCGCCCCCACCACAACCACCACCACCACCACCACCACCACCACCATCCACACACACATACACACAGACACACCAGTCAGTCTCCCAACGCACACTCAAATACGCATTACACTCAATGAATGATCAATACTCTCTCCAAAAAAAACCTCTCTTCCTTTGAAAATCGCATCCTCTTAAAGATACGAGAGCATGGTTTATGCGTGGCCATGTGACAGTTTAATTACGGATTAAATGCACGAGGAAATGTTGGATAGCTGTGATAACGGCATTTGATCTAGGTTCACTCCATCCAGCAACTCACACACACGCGTGCGCGGGCTCTCTCTCTCTCTCTCTCTCTCTCTCTCTCTCTCTCTCTCTCTCTCTCTTCTCTCTCTCCTCTCTCCCGTTGAAAAGTTCAATCAATCAATCAATTCTCCCCCTTTTTTTTCTCTCTTCCTCTCTTCTCTCTCTCTCTCTCTCTCTCTCTCTCTCTCTCTCTCTCTCTCCGTTGAGAAATAAAGTTCAATCAATCAATCTCTCTCTCTCTCTCTCTCTCTCTCTCTCTCTCTCTCTCTCTCTCTCTCTCTCTCTCTCTTCCTCCTTTTCTCTCTCTCTCTCTCCGTTGAGAAATAAAGTTGAATCAATCAATCTCTCTCTCTCTCTCTCTCTCTCTCTCTCTCTCTCTCTCTCTTTTCTCTCTCTCTCTCTCTCTCTCTCTCTCTCTCTCTCTCTCTCTCTTCTCTTTTGTTATAAGTTTCCTCAT
>JABMCL010001903.1:250000-256187 GCA_018857735.1 Alviniconcha marisindica | reverse complement strand
TGTTATAGGCAAATGCGAATATGACACTAATAAGCATGGGTTTTGTCAGCTAACTCGCTCTAACTCCATAACCAGGTCAAATATCGCCTTCACCAAAGTGAATGGTACGAACTCTCAGTTCCTTAATTATGGAAGAGAAGCGTAAGGAGTAACGCACGTGCCTGACATGTTCAAAATATGTAATTGTATCTGCATTTCACGTTTTAGTCTTGGTGAAAGTTGTTATAATTATAGAAACTGTCATCCTAACAATTCCTATGCAAGCTCCATCTCTCTTTGTCTTCGAGTATAATGTTCGTTGTGTGTCCGTATCTTGCGTTTCCTGTACCTGATGTTGTGATAACTCAAATTCAGATTTGCCTATACGTATATATATGGTAAAGTAAATAAACATGGTGCTTAATGTCCACAGAAACCGTACGGCTTATTACGGACGGGGAGAAGGGGGGAAGGGGGTATGGAGGTGGGGGGAGAGGGAGATTATATACCTATTGCTACACTGTCACCACCAGAATGACTTCTGCATTAAGGTAGGCAGCGGTGAGAGCCATTTTAATGTTTCAGTAGGAAGTGATGGACAAAGTCACAAGACAGTGTCCACAAACCACAACCTTTTTCAAGAGAAAGGAGAGCCGAAGCGGTATCACGAACCGAGGTTCTTACGCTTACCAGCCTAACGCCTTACCGCTAGGCCAAACCGGCTCACGGATATATATATATATATATATATATATATATATATATATATTATATATATATATATATTATATATATATATATATAAAATATTAAATATAATATATCAATATCATATATATATATATATATATATATATATATATATATATATATATATATATATATATATATAATACATCATATATATATATATATATATATATATATATATATATATATATATATATATATATATATATATATATATATATATATATATATATATATATAATCATGTTAGGGACGAGCACACCCCTCTGATCCAAAATGCACACGAGATCTAAAAATTAATGACACGGTAACCCCCTCCCCCCCCCTCCTCGCCCCTCCATGCCCATCTCACCCCACCCCTCCCCCCACACATCCATCTACACACACACACACACACACACACACACACACACACACACACACACACACACACACACACAACCTGAAACTTGATGAGGCAAAAGAAGAAAGCAGGCCACAATCCACTTCATTGCTGTATCTGCAAACAAAATATAGATTAAATATAATGCAATGATTTAACCCTAAACTCAAGGTTGTGGTACTATTCGAGTGTTTCATATATGAGTGTCAAAACTAGATTGTTTTAAAATCACTTTTCTCGGACAAGCGTACTAAAAACTAAATTAAGTGAGACAGAGAGAACAACAATAGGCAGAAGTAGTACATAATTTAAAAACGATGTATATGCATATTGTCAAATATAAGTGCCATATCGCAGCAAGCTGTACATGTCACCTACCAACTGTCATCTCTAACGATGTATATGCATACTGTCAAATATAAGTGCCATATCGCAGCAAGCTGTACATGTCACCTACCAACTGTCATCTCTAGCCATAGAACAAGCGCCGTAAAAAAATTTTTTTAAAGAATAGCCTCTCAACGAAAACTATTGGAGAATTTTCTGGATAGAAGTCAGGAGAATGGACCATTCATCAAAAAAAAAAAAAAAAAAAAGAGGGCTTGGGAGGGGGGGGGGGGGGGTAATTAAAAATAATAACGGACATTTCTATGGCGCATGATCCCTAATTATATCTAGGGCACAATACGCCGTACAAAAAGCTGCAGAAAAATGTATAAACACATACAATGGACAAAATAAAAAGTTTGGACCTTATGACCGCCCAACCACGCAATAGTGTACATACAGCAATTTCATTAAATAAACCAAACTTGTCAGTAATTAAACGTGAATTTTTATTTTTATTTTTTTTACCTCTGATCTGAGCACACAAAAGAAGAAGAACAAAGACTTGACAGAAAAGGGCAACGTAATTAAGCAGAAGAACAAAAGAAAAGATATGAAAGGGGAATCACATGACAGCCCACCCTCCGAGCACCGATTCAAACGATTGTGGTTTTATTTGAGCTGGCGTTAGTAACATGGTCACTTATAAAACAAACATCTGATGTCATTTGAGTCGTTTGTAACAAACTTACTTCTGTTTGAGCACCAACAAAAAACAGCTCGTTAGCTGACAGTTTTCTGGACCCTATGGCGTAACTAAATACGGCAGTGGTTGAAGGAAGGATGTCGTAAAACAGTGCTTGGAGTTTGATGACAGCCCTGACAGACAGAAGAAACGGAAGAGAAAGAAATAAAACACAAAAAAGCGAAGAAATTAAACATACTTTCGACAGAAACAGTAATCAAAAGCAAACTGTAATGAGACCAGAACTAAATAAAGTGAGCAAGGTATACGCGCGAACAAATGAGTGAGCAAGGTATACACGCGAACAAATCCTAACTCGCAAACAATAAACAATCCGTCAATATTTTGTTACGTACCCGCACGGTCTTGATGTTGATCCTGTAACCGACCCTAAAAGACAAGCAGAAGTGGACGACTGAAAAGGGTCAAAGCTTGACGAGAATGGATACTAGCATACAGCCTGCTGATCCCTGTGTACGTAGTGAGTCTATTGGAGCTAGGGTCCCGTAGTCTAGTCTTGATCGATATGAGTCAGTCACTCTTGCGTGGTTCTTTTTTTTAGAAGCTTCCTGTTGACGCGTTCTGTGTGTGTGTGTGTGTGTGTGTGTGTGTGTGTGTGTGTGTGTGTGTGTGTGTGTGTGTGTGTGTGTGTGTGTGTGTGTGTGTGTGTGTGTGTGTGTGTGTGTGTGTGTGTGTGTGTGTGTGTGTGTGTGCCGGCGCGCGTACATGACAACTAACACACATCACGAGGCACTTGCGCATGAGTTACATAAGTAGTGGCAAAATTAGCCCCAATCATTACTGAATTTCGAGAAAATTCGAATTCACTCTGAGCGGCGTCCCCCGTCTCAGTCAGTTTTCCAGAAATGAACCTGTTCCGAGCCACACGGGGAACGGCTACAATAAGGTTCACGACCTCGTCTCGAAGACCAAACATTCTGCAGCGATCATGCTTTCGCGCGCCAAGTGCTGACGACACCAGGCAAACAAGGGCGGGTTAGTCTGTCGGGCACACTATAATTACCTCCTTTGGTATCCAACAGCCTTCCATATCGTGTCACGCAACGTGTCTAGTTTGTATTTCTGCGACTGAAATGACCGAAAAGGATAGCTTTAAAAGTAAGTTCAATAAAATACCGAAGTCTCCTGACTGCCTCTTCAAAGCAGACGGCATATCGAGTGAACAAAAAGTATAACTAGGAAAACAACGAAACCGGAAGGCCTACGCAAAGCAAGTAAATAAAGAGAAAACAAACAAACAAAACTAAAACATACAATGTCAGCAATCAAATCAACTGCCCAAAACATGGCAGGGAAGCACAAAATAAAAAGAAAGCTACAGACTAATGAACAGACCTACAGAGGTGAAAACCAAAACAAACATTGGGACTGAGGGCGGTGGGGGGAGGGGGGGGTTGGGGGGGGGGTTGGGGGGGGGGGCCGAGGGGAGAGGAAACCAAAACGAGAGAGACAGAGAGGGGAAGAGAGAGACAGAGAGAGATGGGTGGAGGGGCCCAGAGATATATATATATATATTTATAAGGCAGATCTCAGTCAGTGCCCCGTGAGAAACACACACGCAGGTCCCCCACGCAGCAACCCGACTCAGCCAAGACAGCGAGAAGGGTGACCTCCCAGGGCAGCCCCGTGACCCCAACAACCAGGAGGCGCCAGCTCAGGAAGGGAGAGGTCCAGCCGTAACGTGAGGGGTCGTCTCCTTCGGTGCTAGACACGGACGGTAATTTTTAAATCAGCCTTAGAAATATCTTCGCTATGCAGGCACTTGTAGCGCCAGCGGATATTATTAAAAAGCTCAACACATTGTTTTTTAGATTTATTTGGAAGAAAAAATACTCTAATACCAAGGCCTTTGGAAAGGTAAAAAGGAGAATTATGTGTCCAAAAATGGAAGAAGGAGGTTTAAGCATGATTAACGCAGATGACTTGCAAAAATCCTTTTTGCTGTCTTGGGCAAAAAAAATAATGATAGAAAAAGATGAAAAATGGAAACAAATTCCAACTGAAATGATGTCCATGCTAGGTAAAAACTTATGCTGCTTTTCATCAGATTTATCTGTTAAATATTTTAAAGGTCTGGGGTTGATTAAAAACACATTCTGGAGAAAGGTTTTATCCTGTTGGTTGGACAATAAACAAAAATGGTCTACTGAGACGCCAGCTAAAATAGCATTAGAGAAACAATGTCTGTGGAATAAATCAAACATCTCGTACAGAAAGCAGACAATATTTTTTCGAGACTGGATTGATTCGCGCTTCTCTCTTGTCAAAGATATTCTCGAAAATGACAACACAATTAGGACTCTTAAAACAATTTGCGAAAAGGTTGGCCATAAACCAACACGACTGTTTGAATATGGAGCAATGCGCACTGCTATAGAAGCGTGTGCAGCAAAAGCTGAACCGTGTGTTAAAAACGCCATGCTATCTACAGATAGCCACGCTCAGTCAGTATTCAGACCCCGACAATTTCGTTTGCGCTTAGTGGAAGCAAATAAGACCGAACCAACTGCAGTAAACTTTTGGCGAAATAAATGCGGAATCAGGGTAGAAAAAGAGCACTGGACATTAGCAAGCAAGTGTACATCTGAAACTAGACTGCGTCTGCTTCAGTGGAAGATATTCATAATAAATATCCCACTAGTATTTTGTTGAATAAAATGGGTATATTTAATAGCAAGAATTGTGCCTTTGGCTGCTATCAAACAGATTATCCTGAACATTTTTTCTTTTCGTGTAAAAAGATATCAACTATTTGGGAATACGTGGAGGAAAAGGTTTATCGTAAGTTTGAGATTAAACTGAAGTTAACCGTGAACGATGTGCTATTCGGTTATAAAGGACACAGTCAACGCTTTACAATGATCCGGTTTGTTAATCATCTAATATTAGTCGCACAAATGTGTGTTGGAATATTTAAGTATAGTACACCATTAGAAATTAAATTTCTTTTCGATCATGAACTCAATGTAAGAAGTATAACGTAAAATCGGAAAAATCATTATGGACCGATGTAAGAACAGAACTGTGCTCCATTTTTAAAAAAAGAAGAAGGAAAGGAAAGGAAAAAAAGATATATATAAGGTCTGATGCCAACGCCAGATAATAGTTGGGCTCACTCCAAGAGGGAAGTATAGACTATTTCTTATGCTCTGAAACATAACACATGGTTCAGGAAGCTGTGTGAGAGTCGAGGTGGACGTCCTGGACTGTCCGTCCTAACGAGCCTTCTGGTTTCCGTGGACGTAAAGATTTATTGCACCGTGCTTCGGCATTGGTCACAACTTGTCCCTAATATGTCAACTGACATCTGAGGACATAAAGCATCACTTCATCGTCATCATCTGAAACATAGCCTATGAAATGTTATAGAAGTTCTGTGAAATTAAATGTGTCATGGAAATTTTGTGAAATCAAATAATATGATGTGCCATAACAATGTTATGTAATGAGCTGTGTCCTAACAATACTGGGAAATGAGATGTCATGGAAAAAAAGAATAAGTCTTCTTCAAGCCTTTTCCGGGCTTGAATTAGGCAGTGAAAGTGCCTAGGCTACCTATGAAAATGACCAGTTCATTTCGGCTTCTCACTGTCTAGATTTGGAACAGTATATATGCTTAAGTCAGTTCATATATAAGTTTTGAAGTTGAAAAGATGAGAATGTTTTTAGTTCAGTCAATGGTTCGTTGGTGCTGGGTCTTAGTGCGGTCGTGGGGTGCAGCAGTCTCCTTTCCCGTGTGAAACCACTGGTCAAAGGACGGTTCCAATTAGCGCCGGTCAGCTGGCCGAGCTGTAGACAACAAGCCTCCCTGTTCATGCACGGGCATGGAAGAGCTGCATTCCCTATTCTGTTACAAATTCTTTTTTTATTCCAAAATCTGGGCCACCGATGCCGTATATTTGAAGGTATAAAAGACCTTCCATTTTAATCCCCGCACCACTCGCCCTCACAGAAATTTAAGGACCGTGTGCCCTCTTTTGTAG
>JABMCL010001903.1:217500-242500 GCA_018857735.1 Alviniconcha marisindica | reverse complement strand
AGACAGATACAAACGCTGAGAATTCAGTTGTGAGTTACAAACTGAAGGTTTCATGACCCCATACCTTTCTTGGAAACATGAAATGTGATACTGGGTTTCATTTTATTTTTACACACAAACACATGCACACACACACACACACACACACACACACACACACACACACCACACACACCACACACACACACAGAGTCATGCACACATAAACACACTCATGCACATGCACACATATGATCCTCAATGCATGAATGATGAACCACAAGCCACAAAGCTCTGATACAATGTACTAATACTTCATCCTGAATGCATGAATGACAAACAACAATGGCACAAGCCAGAAAGCTCTGATACAATGTACCGATACTTCATCCTTGACACGTTACTGATGAACTGCAAGCCACAGCTGACAAAGCTCTAATACAATGTACAGCTACTGATACTTCACCCTTGATGCATGAATGATGAACCACAAGCCACAAAGCTCAGAGACAACATACTGATACTTCAACCTGGATGCATGAATGATGAGCCACAAGCCACAAAGCTCTGACACAGTATACTGATACTTCATCCTGGATGCATGAATGATGAACAACAAGCCACAAAGCTCAGAGACAACATACTGATACCTCAACCTGGATGCATGAATGATGAACCATAAGCCAGAACACTCCAATATAATGTACTTGTTTACACTTCATCCGATCCTGGATGCATGAATTATGAACCACAAGCCACAAAGCTCCAATACAATGTACTTATCTATACTTCATCCTGGACGCATGAATGATGAACCACAAGCCACAAAGCTCTGAGACAATATACTGATACTTCATCCTCGATGCCCGAATGATGAACCACAAGCCACAAAGCTCAGAAACAGCATACTGATACTTCAACCTGGATGCATGATTGATGAACCACAAGCCACAAAGCTCTGAGACAATATACTGATACTTCATCCTGGATGCCTGAATGATGAAGCATAAGCCACAAAGCTCCAATACAACGTACTTATCTATACTTCATCCTGGATGCGTGAATGATGAACCACAAGCCACAAAGCTCTGAGACAATATACTGATACTTCACCCTTGATGCATGAATGATGAACCACAAGCCACAAAGCTCTGAGACAACATACTGAATGATGAAGCATAAGCCAGAACACTCCAATATAATGTACTTGTCTACACTTCATCCGGGATGCATGAATTATGAACCACAAGCCACAAAGCTCAGATACAACGTACTTATCTATACTTCATCCTGGATGCATGAATAATGAACCACAAGCCACAAAGCTCTGATACAACGTACTGATACTTCATGCTTGATGCATGAATGATGAACCACAAGCCACAAAGCTCTGATACAATGTACTGATACTTCATGCTTGATGCATGAATGATGAACCACAAGCCACAAAGCTCTGATACAATGTACTGATACTTCATCCTGGATGCATGAATAATGAACCACAAGCCACAAAGCTCTGATACAACGTACTGATACTTCATGCTTGATGCATGAATGATGAACCACAGGCCACAAAGCTCTGATACAATGTACTGATACTTCATGCTTGATGCATGAATGATGAACCACAAGCCAGAACAGCAGAAGGCTCAGAAACAACACACAAAGGATGCACTTCATCCTTCATCCTTGACTCATGAATGATGAACCACAAGCCACAAAGCTCTGATACAATGCACTTGTTCTTCATCCTTGTCGCATGAGTGATGAACCACAAGCCACAAAGCTCTGATACAACGCACTTGTTCTTCATCCTTGCCGCATGAATGATGAACCACAAGCCACAAAGCTCTGATACAATGCACTTGTTCTTCATCCTTGCCGCATGAGTGATGAACCACAAGCCACAAACTCCAACTCCAATGTACAGAACAATGGGCACAAAACCACGGACCAATGCTGATAATTTGTCCTGGATTGAAGACTTGAAACTGCGACTATTCAATGTTGTGTTTCATGTCTGTTCACAGCAAGGTGATATTAGCGACTGGTCTGCTAGAAACTGCGACTGGTCTGGTCGTCCATGACCACTAAAACTGACAATGCGGGCGGACCACGAAAACTGTCCTTTCTACTGGTCCTCCGAACTGAACCAGTGGAATTACGAGTTCCACTGGTCCGCTGCGCCACCAGTTTCCACGAGAAACTTGGTGCTTTTTTCAGCCCATACCACAGAGATAAAGACATCCCATACCACAGAGATACAGACATCTTTATCTCTGGCACTCTGCCGCCAATGCCCCTAAGCACTTCAGCGAGCGAAGGGCGGTGACTGTCTAAACAGACAAAAATTGAACTGGCCACACAAGCGCCATTGTCAAGCAATGACAACACAGGAAAACAGGGCTCTATATACAGCCCCTACCTGTCTCTAGTTTGTCTGTCTCTGATACAATGTACTTACCCATACACATACAAGAGCAACTGGCTTGTTTTGGAGGACCAGTGAAAATTAGGCTGGAACTGTGAAGTTGTGCAGCAGCTATGAAGTTTGAGATGGACCCCAGGACCAGGGAAAATCATACCAAAGCTGTGAAAATTGTATTTCACCAGTCCCCAGGACCAGTGAAAATCATGCAACAGCTCTTAAGTTTGTGGCAACCGTGAAGTTTGCGATTCACCGGTCCCATGGACCAGTAAAAATCACACTGTAGCTGTGAAGTTGTGATTCACCGGTCTCCACAACCAGTGAAAATGATGTGCACAAGAGCTGTGAAGCCTGCAATTCACCGGTCCCCCAGACCAGTGAAAATCATGTCGCAACTGTGAAGCTTGTGATTCACCGGTCCCACGGACCAGTAAAAATCACACTGTAGCTGTGAAGTTTGTGATTCACCAGTCTCCATGACCAATGAAAATCATGCCAGAGCTCTGAAGTTTGTGATTCACCGGTCACCTGGACCAGTGAAAATCATGTGGCAACTGTGAAGTTTGTGATTCACCGGTTTCCACGACCAATGAAAATCATGCAGGAGCTGTGAAGCCTGTGATTCACCGGTCCCCCAGACCAGTGAAAATAATGCAGGAGCTGTGAAGTTTGTGATGCACCGGTCCCACGGACCACTAAAAAGCACACCATAGCTGTGAAGTTTGTAATTCGCCGGTCTCCCAGACCAGTGAAAAATTATGCAGGAGCTGTGACGCCTGTGATTCACCGGTCTCCCAGACCAGTGAAAAATGTCAAGGAATTTCTAGCCCTGTTGATGCATCATAATTCAGTGAATTATGAAAACACTATATATATATGTATATAGTATGAGGGCACCGAGTATATATATATAGTATGAGGGCACCGAGTCTGCTCACAACTGGAAAATAATGCCAAAGAGTGATCAATCAATCAATCAGCCATGCACCATGAACCACAAAGCCTGAATAAAAACACTGATAATGATTCTTTCTTGATCACTGATGCATGAATAAAGGAACTGTGAGGTACAAAGCACACTGTTTAATACTGATGATTCTTCTTTGATCACTGATGCATGAATAATGAAATGTGAGGTACAAAGCACAAACAGATAATTCATCCTGGAAACGTAACTGAGGAGTCATGTGGTGACAATAACAAAGCACTCAGTTGACTAACAAAATTACACTATAATTATTCATTGTGATACACGAGTGACCAAGCACAAACTCCAAAATGAGACACATTTTAAGCATGGATTCATCCTTAATTACAATCCTTTACACATTCATCTTTTGCAAAATTAAATACATGCATGGTGAGCCATTAGCTGCAAAGAATAAACACTGAAAATTCATACGCTATACGTGAATGGCATACGCAATACAAAGCACAAATGCTGATATTTCTCCTTTGATACATGTACCAGATGCCGAACACCCACACGCGAATGCTGATCATTTATTCTGGTCCTCTGTGCATGAATGATGCCAAAGCACAAATGCTGCACTATCGTTTACCCTTTGATACACGACTCAGGATTTACACACCGACATGTAGACAAAATGCTCATAATGATATTAATTCATCCTGGATAAAAAATATAAATGATGAGCAGCAAAGCATACAAAGGAACTATACAGTCATAATCACAACTCTGAAAGCTGCAAAATTCTTTCTCATTGCACGAAGCATGAGCTACAAAAGCACCGAAAATTGTTTGACCCCTGCCATCTTATTCTTGATGCAGAATCAATGCACAAGGGAGTTAATTGGCGCTCGGAAGTCGCCTACAGTAACTCTCACCCGGCATGCACGTGAATACAAAGATACATAAACTCCACCAGAGGTACATCCTCTAATCCTTAATAAATCCTTGTATTTACTCGCATACCAGGTGAGAGTTACCATAGGCGACTCAGGTCTTTGTGGTTGTGCTTGTGTGATGACTTTCAAGCGCTAATTAACTCCCTTGTGTGTGGATTCCACACGAGCGCTCTGGGCCTCGTTCTCTTTCAGATTTATTCTTGAAGCATTTTGCGCCTTTGTTTCTTGGCGGACGGCTCTTCACGGTCAACCTGAGAATGTGCCGCAGTCCTCGACCTGCTCTTGGCGGTCTGCAGGCCAGCGCCAGCCTCAACCCCAGCAGCAGACACAGCGTCCTTGACATTGGTCAGAGCATCCATGACAAGAGCAGTCACTTCTACAGACGAGGAAGGTGAAGAGCGAGAGTTCCCTGAGCACCCCACGGTGACGGGACCGCCTGACCTCAATTTTCTGGTAGCTACGGCACAAACGGGCGAAGGAACCGCCCCTGATCCCAAGCCATCCGCATCCACTGCAGAGGGCGTCGGCGGTTGACCGAGCTTGGAATTTCCTGCGCCGCGACCATACTGCGCTTTGCAGGACGCTGCAGCTGTTGCCCTCACGTCGTCGAAAGCCGATGGTCGCTTTGCTGCTGCGTCATCAAAACGGAAACGTTTGCCGGCTTCCTCAGCACCTGCGATCTCGCGATCGGGGAGGCTTTCGGGATCGTCCACCTCGGGGCTGGGGGGGACCCAGCCGGACCCCCGCAGCGAGTTCAGTCTCTGGTACTGCTGATCCACCACGTTCGACATGGACGGAAGGGACAGAGAGTACTCCGCGGGCAGCGGGGAAGAGGAGTAGTCATCGATATCTCTCAACAGCGGGGCGACGGGGAGGCAGGACAAGTAGTCGGCGCCCCCCCTGGGCAGAGGAAAGGAGAGGGAGTCGTTGCTGTTGTCGTCAGGATCGTTGGCGTTGTTGCGCCCGATGACCATGAACTCTCTCTCGCTCTCTGTGTACCCCGGCAGAAGCAGGGCCGGCTGGAGGCTCTCGCTGGGCGCTTCAGCGAATGTCCCTGCTGGCCTCCAGGCCGGCGCCTCAGGACTACTGCTGCTACTGCTTGCTGTGGAACACTCCCTGCAATTAGCGCCCTCGCCTCCCGGCGGCCCAGGCCCTCTGACTGCATTCCTAGCCGCTGGCAACAGCTCGGAGCTGGCGCTGCCATCCCCAGCACCCCCTGTGCGAGAGAGAGCTCCAGTCACAGGCAGTTCAGAACACGCCGTGCTGGTGGTGGCCGCCTTGACTCCCACCCTCCCTTGCGTGGCGGGAAGTGATGATGATTCCTCAGAACGCCCGGGTTCCATCGAGTGTGGAAACTCAGCTGAGTGTGCTGGAGGAGGGCTCCCGCTCTGCTCAGGGAATGCAGAGCTGGCGGCGCCAACACCACCACCACCCCCACAAGGTCCAAGGAGCGGCCCTAGAGAAGCCAGACTGAGCGGAGAGAAGCAGTTGTTGCAGGAGGCTCGGTCGCATCGGCAGCCGTGCTCGTGGAGGCGGCCACGTCTCATGGGCCGGCGGGAGGGGAAGGGGGCCTGCAGAGGGCGCAGCAGCCAGTCCAGCTGCTTGCGGAGGTAGGCGGAGAGGCCCGGCGGGATGGGGATGGCGTCCAGCACGTGGCGGTCATGCCGCACGCTCCTGCAAGTCAAACAACAACAGCCCGTTCAGAGTCAGAACCACAAGGTGGTGAGAGCTATCATAAACAGAAATTCTGCCAATGTCTGCCAGTTAAGTTATGTGTGGTTAACAGACACATGTGTGCAGGTGCCTGTGTATATTTCAGATTTTTCTGCATGTGGATGCATTTCGTAGTCTCTCCGGATAAGATTTTGCACTGATTTTTTTTTTTTTAAATCTGAAGCAAGAATGACTGTTCACATTCCAAAACAAGATCCAAACAGATTTTTTTGTTTAATTTGAAAAAGAAACAACAGCAAAAACCTGCTCTTTATTGCAACAAAGCATGCCGAATTTTGGGGGTAGGCCCCTTTTTTTCAAGCTACTTCTCTTGTAGCTTGAAAAAGGGGCTAACCCAAAAATTTTGCATGTGCTGTTTTGTGGACACTGAATAAACACTGCATTACTGTTATTATCTTGGCAAGGCCTGAACCATCGAGACTTAAGCATTATAATTCTGTCATCATTTGTTCATAGAATAACTGTATCCTGGCAGCTCAAAGCTGAAAGAAGGGTCTATCCCCAAAACCGTGCACACTGTTTTGCATCGTCCCATCAAAAAACGTGTTCTCTTCGATCTCTTGCTTGTTTTGATCGAAGCTTACTCTTCGCTTTTTCATTCCCATCTCTGACCCTGTTTACCATTCGGATCTACTCAGGATCTATACACCCTCCAGGCAACTTGGATCTTCTGCAGGCATCTGTGTGCTTCATAACTTCACACCGTCTGTCAATGTTGTGTGTGTGCGTGCGGGTGTACGTGTGTGCAAGAGTGGGGACAGGTGAGAGCGGGAGAAGCTGTGACAGTGAGACAGACTGTGAGAATGTTTTCACTGTACGAACAGAGATAATTTTTACGTATTTATTTCATTGATTTATTTTAAATGTAGCTTCTTGAGTCGATGTGTCAAAGACAAATTATCATTTTTATGCATTGTACAATCAAGAATAATCAAGATTTATTTTATCTGATTTGGTATGCCATAATCCTCGTATGGCCAAATCAACACACAGGGGAGTTAATTAGCACTTGAAAGATGTCATACAAGTACGACAACAAAGTCCTGAGTCGCTTACGGTAATTCTCACATAGCATGAGTCTAAATATAAGGTACATAAATTCCACCAGAGGTACATTCTCAAAGTTGATACATTTTTTTCTCTTTTCCCCCCCTCTTCAGTCTCATTGCCCTGATTGCCCTGATATGCGACTGGTGTGGGTGTGTGCGTGTGCGAGTCTGTGTGTTTGCGTGCGTGCGTGTGTGCATTCATGTTGTATGCACTGAATTTTGACAAAATGTATTTGTGAAGAACATGTAAGCGCTTAGGGCCTGTGTGGGTTTGGCGCTCTAAGAATTATTATTATTATTATTATAATCATATGGCAAAAAAAAAAAATCTCTTACAAAAATTACGTTACGCCAATACTCTGGAACACGTTTTCAAAATATACAGGATTTTTGCACTCAGCTTTTTTCTTCACCTGCAGACAGGTACTGCAGATGCCAAAATTAAGGTCCCTTCTGCTGAGAACCCACAGCTGACAAATGCCCTTCTTTTAAAGATCCAAACACAAAAAGGTTCAAAAGAACGTTTATTTATTATGACATGCAAGCAGTCACACCTGTTTGAGGGTTTCTGATTTTTTCCCCCCTTCTTTTAAAGGGTGGTGTAAGTCAGAATATCGCCCAGGATGCCTCACCCACTGCCAGGAATTTCTGCCTTGTCCTAATTTCTACCTCCCTGGTCCATTCACCTTCATTTTGTCCAAATCCTCTCCTAATTTTTAACTGGTTCGCCAAAACTATATGGGCCCAATGCAAACATAACCCACCTGCCAAGCAAACGCAAGGTAAGGTAAGGTAACATGATGGTTTTCGCCCAGTCGACCAGTACGGATATATCAGGGCGATCCAAGCAAACACAACCCATCTGCCTGGCAAATGCAATAGACAATCCACCTGCCACAAAAACATAACCCACCTGCCAAGCGAACACAAGCCACTTGCCAGGCAAATGCAAATACAACACACCAGTGTAGCAAACACAAACACAACTCAGCTGCCACGCAAACACAAATGAAACTCACCTGCCAAAGCAAACACAAACACAACCCACCTGCCCAGCAAACGCAAACACAACCCACCTGCCCGGCAAATGCACACACAACCCACCTGCGTAGCGCCTGGGCGCACATGAACTGTAGCGAGGTGGGGTAAGACCGGGTGGCAATGACCTTCATCCCGCTGCGAGCGGCTGTGGAGCTGATGACGGGGTAGAGGTTCTTGTGCCGCAGCTCCCCGAAGGCCAGCCCCAGGGGCTCGCGGTTCAGGAAGTAGGACAGGGTGCCCAGCCAGGTGTCCAGGTGCACGCCCACGATGCTGCCCTGGCCCAGGCGGTGCTGGGTGTAGCGCTCCGAGGTCCCGTCATGGTGGATGGTGCCTTGGTAGGAGAAGCCCCAGCTCTCTTCGTCTTGGCCTGATTGAGTGAAGCAGGGTTTGTGACGCTCATCATGTATATCTTTGAAGTCTCACCTCACCTCTTCAAGCTATCCTACTGTGTGTGTGTGTGTGTGTGTGTCGGGGGTGGGGGGGGGGGTAGGGGTGGGGAGGGGGGGGGGGGGGGGGGGCTGTATGTGTATCTGTGTGTGTGTGTGTGAGAGTGTGTGAGAGAGAGAGAGAGAGAGAGAGAAGAGAGAGAGAGAGAGAGAGAGAGAGAGAGAGAGAGTGTGTGTGTGTGTATGAGAGAGAGAGAGAGAGTGTGTGTGTGTGAGAGAGAGTGTGTGTGTGTGTGTGTGTGTGTGTGTGTGTGTGTGTGTGTGTGTGTGTGTGTGTGTGTGTGTGTGTGTGTGTGCGCGCGCGCATGCAGATCTGCAAGTGCATGCGTGTGCCTGCACACATGCTGTACTCCAACACAACAGTAGATTGCAATTATTATTATCACCTTATTTTATCTATCTTATCCGCACACCATGGCCTTACCCAGCAGACTGGCAAACTGGTTGTGCAGGTGGGTCAGCTTGGCCTCACTGGTGCCCACGCCAATCATCATGTCCGTGCCGTAGACAGGGGTGGTCATCTTGATCTCCCAGAAGTGCTGACCGTCACTCAGCATCTCCGTGCCACGGATTCCCGCAGTACCACTACTGTAGCTGGGGTGAAAAATGGCCTCTCGCCCTGTGTGCTATGAAAAAGACAAAAACATGCTTGAGAATTCAGTAACAACACACACATGCACACACACACACACACACACACACACACACACACATACCGCACACACACACCACATGCACACAAGAAGAAAAAAAGATCCCCATCCTGACTTCAATTAGTTCAAAACATTTTACTATCGGTCTAAACCGCAGAACCTTCAGTACACTTTTGACAGTACTCAGCAGCATAATCTCAGGTCTTGGAGGTCAGCCTTGTCATGTTGTGACGATGGATGCTTGGATTTTACAGGGTCAGACTAACAGCACAATCTCAAAGGGTCACAAATCATTGCTGATCTTACCAGACTTCACACACACACACACACACACACTGACGTAGGCACCCGCACACACGAGCATTCTGACTATGCAAAGCTGAATCGACACAGCTTAAAACAGGCAGCAACAGAGATGGATGACGACAGCAGCATGGATCAGAAACATGGCAGGTCTACAGTTTATCAGTCAACAGTCTGTCATCAGGGAATGAGTGAACAACTACTCGTCATATAGCTTGTGTTCCATCGTACAGCCTATAGGTCATTAGGCGAGTACATTTCCCTAGATCTGTTCTGTTTACATAATTTAGTCTCTCATCAATTCCAACCTGCAGCTTGGTGTCGGAGCTGGTGGAGCTGAGGTCCCAGGTCCAGTCCAGCTCCTCCTGGTCCTCCCCACAGCGGCACTCGCTCTTGCGTCCGCTGCGCACGCAGCTGCAGCAGCTGATGTAGTCATTGCCATCGTAGTGCGTCACGTAGCGTCCGAGTCGGTCCGAGCGCAGCCGCTCTGCCATGCTGGTAGAGGGTGACTGAGCTGGTGTGAAATGACGAAAACTATACAGAAAAAAAAGGATACAAGGATACAAGGAATGAAGGATATCCATTCACCAATGACAATGACACACCTGCACATCTGACTTATGAACTATGCACACTAAGAGTAAGACAAACCACCCCTAAACTGTCATAACTATTGAACCAGGGGTCGCGCTCATTGCAAAGTTTTGCGTAAATATTGCATTTTTTGGGTGCCGTACGCATTTCAGCCACATCAATGTGTCACTGTATGCAAAATGACAACACTGATTAAACAAGTTATGCCTCACTGGTGGATGCCGCGTCACTCAACACCAGATCTACTTGCAAACTCAGTGTCATCTCAGCCGTTCAAGTCCAGTCAATGAAGGGCGAAATAAACGCGTAACTCCCCGTAAGCTACCGTAATTTTTGGACTATTAGGTGATGGTGAAACTTTTCCTAAAATCTTATCCATGTGCCTTATAGTCGGTAGCGCCCTGTTTGTGAATAAAATTTGCCTACTTTTCCGAAAAGAAAAGAAAACGATTAATTTGAAACCAAATTCTTTACGAACCTGTATAGATCTGGAAGATTGGTTCCCGTATCAGACTGGCCAGACATTTTTGCCGAACTGATCAGTGATATTTTCCGGTCAGTTGACGGAGGACACGACCCCAGATATGGAATTTGGAACCAAGCAGTATGCCTACTTTGTCACCATGTAATATTATCATAATTTACTCAAAGGTAGAAGACTACGAAATCGAAAACAAAACACGCGTCAACACCGAATACGAATGAGAGAAAATGGTGGCAGTCTCGACTTCATCTCCTTACTAAATCCCGCGGTAGACGAGAACTGGGTTTACCGACATCGTCTGCTGTAGTTCTTCCTTGAAAATGATGCTGTGTACGATGTTCCGATCTATTCAAACTTTTTCTGTGACCAGCAAATTTACTGAACGTTACCACATTTTGTGCACGGATAGACCTTCTTTTTACTATTTTCATCTGCTCACGTTATAGACCATGAGCTATAATCAGGTTACTTCATCATTTTGGCTTTGTAATGTGCGTTAATTCTAGGTTAAGCTGTATGCATTTTTCATGCCATTGCCATCAGGTTACTTCATCATTTTGGCTTTGTAATGTGCGTTAATTCTAGGTTAAGCTGTATGCATTTTTCATGCCATTGACGCAAAATACGTAATGTTTCGCATCAGTTGACGCAAATCTCTAAAAGGCAGCGCGACCCCTGATTGAACTAATCAGTCACATAAAAACTTATTTTCCTAGTAATAATAGTATACATACATGTGCATTGTGAAGCATCACAAATGCCGAAATGGCCAGCTCCGATTAAAATGGAACTAGGGCTGTAGAATTAAAAAAATAAAAAGTTAATTAACCATGTATAATTCTATAATTTGAATAAACTATGTATCATTCTATAATAATAATTTGTATTAATTTATAAACCATGTAGATGATGTACACTTGCTGCAAAGCAGTGTGCTCAAATTCCAAATGCTGTTCTCATATTCTAAACAAAGTACACCAGCCTACATTTTATGGACCCAGTGTCAAAAAATACCTGAGTGCTGTTATCCAACAGGTTTGCACAGAATTCTGCAGTGGGTGTAAGAGGCAGAATTTTAACTATAAGTACAGGATTGATCTTTAATTTTAAAATATCACCATCAGCATGTTTAGCTTCATAGTTCATGTTTGGTTGAAGAAGGGGAACAGTTTTAACTGTAACCTGGGCAATTTCGGAAGACAGATGCATGGAGGTAAGGACTAGGATTCTAAAGGAGTAGAGGACTGGCTTAACCAGTCAGTGAACTACACTTTACTGGTCTGTTGTCTGCCTTCTTGCTGTTGCTTTGAAATGCATAAAACACTCTTTGCAACTCCGTGGCCCGTCCCTAATTCTAATAAGCCTCATGGTTTCTGTGGACGTTAAGCACCATGTTTACGTTACGTTTTTTGCAACTGCCATTCCTACACTTCGCCTCACCAACACTCACCTGTTTACATTCCAAGATCGATCTCTGCTTTCCAGCACCCTTCCTCAGTTCCTCCAAACTCTGCTGTAAAGTGTGGTTCGCTGACTGGTTAAGCCAGTCAACTACTCCTAATCCTAGTCCTTGCCTCCATGCATCTGTCTTCCGAAAGTGCACTGGCTACAGTTAAAACTTTAATTTAATTTAATTTTTTTACTGATACTTTGAAAGTGATACTGATAGTAAAACTGCAATACAACTGAACTGACACTGTCACAAACTGTGCACTTCCCAGGTAATCTCCCCTGCTTGTCCGAAAAGTCCTAGCATTAGCAAGACGGTGAAGACAGTCAGTCTGTCTTCTCAGGTTTCGTTGATTATATTCTGCAAACGCTGCGGTATATTCACCAACATCACCGTGAATTCTATTCAATTTTTTTCTCTTTTATACTTTAATCATCCCACAAGGGGCAATTTTGTTGTGGTCATGGCGGAGAAGATGTGAAGAACTCGTAAATCATAAATAAAAAAATGTGAAGAACTCGTAAATCAAGCCCAAATATTGTCACCTGTGAATCGTGACTGTGATTCAGAGTCACAGTGCGAGTGTGACAAGACTTTTAAACGAAACAGGATGGGGACTGTAAACTAAAAATATTCACAACACGGCAGAAGCCGTGTCAGTAACTGAAAGTGAACCGATAATTAACAAAAACCAATTTAGAGTGTTAAAATATCTCAAATATTTGCTTGTTTTCTGTGAAAATAAAAGGCGTCACAGTCAGTGATTTGAACAAATACAGTGACACAGCTACAAGTACAATACAACGAACCTTTTGGTAGCGATGACGAGCACTCTACACACTTGCGGTAAACAATTTCCCGGAAGTGTTCTTCTATGATGAAGGAGGCGTTGGTAGTATTAGACCTAAGAATCGTAACCCGCTCCGAGGTCGATCTGTAGAGAAGAGTTATTTCCCTCCACTCGAATCGTGGTCAGTCAGTCAGTGACTGTAACGCACACTCACAACACGCACACACCGGACTACGCAACTACTGACCCCCCCCCCCCCCCCCCCCCCCCCCCACACACACACACTGACACAGCACAGGCGGAACACACTGTAGACACTGACTCGGGCGCGAACAATGTGTGCCGTATGAATGTGTTTTGTCAGTGTCAGTCCCGCTGAGAGAGAGAGAGAGAGAGAGAGAGAGAGAGAGAGAGAGAGAGAGAGAGAGAAGAGAGAGGACTCGACTCGAACTCGCAACTCGAAAACTTTATTTTACTGACAAGGTGATTGTAGTTTAGGTTCAATCAAAAACCTGTCAGTCTAACAACTAGTCCTTGCCGCTAAGCTACTGACTGATGAGTAAATATAAAATTACAGGCATCATTTACTATACATATACTGATACACGTGTGAATGAGTGACTGAGCGGCCCGGCGTGAACGTTATGCATGAGAATTTCCACACAAAACACGGTGTGCGAGTTCAAGTTGTGTCAGTGTTGGCCGAATCAAGTTCAGTCCCCGGGAGTCAGTGTGTGTCGTAGTCACAGTCAGTATGTCATTGAATCACACTCGGAGCATCGCTTTCCGGCACCTCATCAGTTCCTTGAAAGAAAGATGTCGTAAACCAGTGCTTGGAGTTTGTCACTGAGTGTGTGTGTGTGTGTGTGTGTGTGTGTGTGTGTGTGTGTGTGTGTGTGTGTGTGTGTGTGTGGTGTGTCTGTGTCTGTGGTTGGTTTTCTTGCATTTAGCTCAGTCTCAGGGGTTTTCGTTTTTCTCCATTAGGCCCGTACCTGACTTTTTTTTCCTTTTTTTCTGCCAATGTTTAAAAATTTATTAAGTTAAATTAAGCCGCTCGGCCCTGTACCAACCCGTCAGAAAAGGGGGGGGTTTGGACTGTGGCCGCGATCAAGTTTTGATGCGGAACGACTCCATCAGTTGTGAGTACCGTGCAGCTTTCCTTTTTCTGTTTCTTTTCTCTCTCTCTCTCCTCTCTCTTTTCCCCCCCCCCCCCCCCCCCCCCCGAGTATATTTAAAGGGATTGAATCCATTGTATTATCTATAGTTGTGTGTTGTGTGTTGTGTTGTGTGTTTGTGTGTGTGTGTGTGTGTGTGTGTGTGTGTGCTGTAGTTAAAAAATAATTATTTTAACTGGTTTGGACATACCCAACTTAAGCCTATCCAGTAAAATCAGCCCCGTTTTAAGCAAATGAAAAAAACTTTGAAATTTTCAGAATTTTTCCCATTTATAAACAGATGAAAGATTTAAAACACTACTTTACAGTAGGTGAAGAATGGATTATTATTTGTAAACTTGCATAGAGCTGATTACCAGGGTTGTGGTATTTTGGTATGTAAATCCCCCACCCCCACCCCCAAACCCCACCCATTTTGGGGGGTAGTTTATTGGGGGTTTTCTTCAGTTTTTTTGTTTTTGTTTCTGCCAGTTGTCAAGACTGCTACACTTCGCTGAAACGATCATCATCAGGGATGTAAATGAAACTCATTGCAAAACCTGCAAGAGGAGTCTTAAGAGAAACTCCTCCAGGCTAAAACTAGCATGAAGACTGAACACAAAATCCACATAAAAACTGGCTCAGGAGGTCAACTTCTCACTAAAACTAGCATCAGGAGTGTAAGAGAAACTCCCCATTTAAAAACAGTCAGCATTATGACTGTAAGAGAAAATCCTCCTAAAATCATGAACACGAAGAGTGTCAGTGAAACTCATTAAAATTGACTAGCACAGGAGTGTCAGGAAACCCCAGACTAAAACGGCAGGAAAAGTGTAGCTCACTGAAACTAACATCAGGAATGTAACTAAAAATCTTCACTAAAATCACATGAGGTGTGTAATGAAAAAAATTAATTAAAATGAAGCAGCAAGAGGACGTATGAGAAAATTCTCACTAACAATGGCACCAGGGGTGTAAGAGAAACCCCTCACTAAAACTAGCAGCAGGAGTGCAAGAAAAACTCGCCAAAAACCACTGAGAGCCCTGTCTGCAAAAAAAACTCCTCCTAAAAACTTCACTAAATCTAGCATGAGAAGTGTAAGAGAAACTCCTGACTAAAACTGGCATCAGGAGTGTAACAGAACTCTTCACTAAAAATAACATCAGAAGTGTAAGAGAAATTCCTCACTAAAACTAACATCACAAATGTAAGAGAAACTACTGACTAAAACTGGCATGAGGAGTGTAAGAGAAACTCTTCACTAAAACTAGCATGAGGAGTGTAAGAGAAACTCCTCACTAAACCAATATGAGGAGTGTAAGAGTATCTCCTCTATAAAACCAACATCAGGAGTAGAACACCTCACTAAAACTAGCATCAAGAGTGTAAGAGAAACTCCTCATTAAAAGTAATAGCATCAGCAGTGTATAATTCATCAGTAAAACTGGCAAGAGGAATGTACGAGAAACTCCTCATTATAACTAGCATGAAGAGATCAGATAAATTCCCACTAAAACTGCACCAGGAGTAATGAAAATCTCACTAAAACTAGACGGGTAGTGTAAGAGAAACTCCTCACTAAAACTAGCATGAGGAGGGTAAGAGAAACTCCTCATTAAAGTAGCATCAGGAGTGTAAGAGAAACTCCTCACCAATAAACATAGCATCAGGAGTGTAAGAGAAACTCCCCACGAATAAATATAGCACGAGGTTTGTAAGAGAAACTCCTCACGAATAAACATAGCATGAGGTGTGTAAGAGAAACTCCTCACTTAAAGTAGCATCAGGAGTGTAAGAGAAACTCCTCACGAATAAACAAAGCATGAGATGTGTAAGAGAAACTCCTCACTCAACTGAACCAGCAAGAGATATGTATGACAAACTGCTTACTAAAAATGACACGAGGAGTCAAAGGGAACCTGAACACAAAAACTAGCAACAGGAGTGTAAGGGAAACTCCTCGCTATAAGCAAGCTTCCGGGGCCGGTATAAGAGGAAATCCTCACTAAACCAGCATAAGGAGTATCAGAGGAACTCCTCACTAAAACCAGCACGAGGAGTGTAAGAGAAACTCCTCACTAAAGTAGCATCAGAAACAGGCATCAGGAGTGAAAGGGAAACTCCTCACTACAATTAGTATCAGGAGTATAAAAGAAACTCCTCACTAAAACTAGCATCAGGCGTGTAAGGGAAACTCCTCACTAATACTAATACCAACAGTGTAAAAGAAACTCCTCAGTAAAACCAGCTCGAGGATTGTAAGAGAAACTTCTCATTAGAACCAGCTCGAAGAGTGTAAGAGAAACTTCTCATTAGAACCAGCTCGAAGAGTGTAAGAGAAACTCCTCACTAAAACTAGCATCAGGAATGTAAGAGAAACTCCTCACTAAAACCAGCTTCAGGAGTGTAAGAGAAACTACTCACTAAAACCATCTCGTGGAGTGTAAGTGAAGCTCCTCAGTAAAACCAGCTAGAGGAGTATAAGAGAAACTCCTCACTAAAACCAGCTCGAGGAGAGTAAGAGAAACTCCTCATTAAAACCAGCTCCAGGAGTGTAATAGAAACTCCTCACTAAACCAGCTACAGGAGTGTAAAAGAAACCCCTCATTAGAACCAGCTCGGGGCGTGTAAGAGAAGCTACTTAATAACAACTAGCTCGAGGAGTGTAAGAGAAATTCCTCACTAAAACCAGCTCGGTGAGTGTAGCAGAAAGTCCTCACTAAAACTAGCATCAGGAATTTAAGAGAAACTCTTCACTAAAACCAGTTCGAGGAGTGTAAGACAAACTCCTCACTAAAACCAGTTCGAGGAGTGTAAGAGAAACTCCTCACTAAAACCAGTTCGAGGAGTGTAAGAGAAACTCTTCACTAAAACCAGCTCGATGAGTGTAAGAGAAACTCTTCACTAAAACCAGTTCGAGGAGTGTAAGACAAACTCCTCATTAAAACCAGTTCGAGGAGTGTAAGAGAAACTCCTCACTAAAACCAGTTCGAGGAGTGTAAGAGAAACTCTTCACTAAAACCAACTCGAGGAGTGTAAGAAAAACTCCTCACTAAACCAGCTAGAGGAGTGTAAAAGAAACCCCTCATTAGAACCAGCTCGGGGAGTGTAAGAGAAACTCCTCACTAAAACCATCTCGAGGAGTGTAAGAGAAACTCCTCATTTGAACCAGCTCGAGGAGTGTAAGAGAAACTCCTCACTAAAACTAGCATCAGGAATGTAAAAGAAAATCTTCACTAAAACCAGCTCGAGGAGTGTAAGAGAAACTCCTCACTAAAACCAGTTCGAGGAGTGTAAGAGAAACCCCTGACTAAAACCAGCTTGAAGAGTGTAAGAGAAACTCCTCAATAAAATCAGCTCGAAGAGTGTAAGAGAAACTCCTCACTAAACAGCACGATGAGTGTAAAAAGAAAGACAGATGTACGGACGAGGTCCCTCACAAAAACTAGCATCAGGAGTGTAAGGGAATCTCCTCGCTATAAGCAAGCTTCAGGAGCCGGTATAAGAAGAAATCCTCACTAAAACCAGCCTAAGGAGTATCAGAGGAACTCCTCACTAAAAACCAGCACGAGGAGTGTAAGAGAAACTCCTCACTAAAACTAGCATCAAGAGTGTAAGAGAAACTCCATACAAAAGTAGCATCAGGAACAGGCGTCAGGAGTGAAAGGGAAACTCCTCACTAAAAATAGCATCAGGATTTGGGAAACCCCTTTACAAAACTACCAGGGGGGGGAAAAAACTCCTCGTAAAACCAGCTCGAGGAGTTTTAGAGAAAGTCCTCACTAAAACTAGCATCAGGTATGTAAGAAAACTCCTCACTAAAACCAACTTCAGGAGTGTAAGAAAAACTACTCACTAAAACCAGTTCGAGGAGTGTAAGAGAAGCTCCCCAGAAAAACCCAAACCGAATGTAAGAAAAACTCATCACTAAAACCAGCTCGAGGAGTGTAAGAAAACTCCTCACAAAAACCCAACTCGGGGGTGTAAAAAGGAAACTCCTCACAAACCAGCAAAAAGGTGTAAAAAAAACCCCTCATTGGGGAACCAGCCCCCGGGGAGTGTAAGAGAAACTCCTCAATAAAAACCAGCTCAAAAGGGGGAAGAAACTCTTCAGTAAAACCAGCTCGAAAAGTGTAAGAGAAACTCCTCGGTAAAAAAAAGCTGGGGTTAAAAACCCTCACAAATCTAGCATCAGGAATGTAAGAGAAACTCCAAAAAACCACTTGGGGGTGTAAGAGAAACTCCCCCTAAAACCAGGGGAAGTGTAAGAAAAAACCCCTTTCACAAAAAAACCTCTCGGGAGTGTAAGAAAAAACCTCCTCACAAACCAGTTTCAGGGGGTGTAGGGAAACTCCTCACAAAACCAGTTTACAGGAGTGTAAAAAAAACCCCCTCAAAAACCAGCTCGGGGGTGTAAGAAAAATTTCCTCACAAAAACCAGTCGGGGGTGTAAAAGAAACTCCTAGTAAAACCAGCTCGAGGATTGTGAAAAACCCCCAAACTAAAAAAACATGACCCAAAGGAGTCCAAAAAACCCCCCCAAAAACCATCTGAGGAGTGTAAAAAAAGCTCCTCCTAAACAGCACGAAGAGTGTAAAAAAAAAAAGACAGTTTACAACAGGGTCATGTCAGGACTGAGCTGTCGGGTCAGTCTGTACCAAAGACGAAGCCAGACGAGGCGTGTCGGTAGCTGCCGCGCCCTAAGCATGCACTGCACTCGCTAAGAGCCGATGCACCCCAAAAACCGAGTCATCCCATGACAAACCGACATTTGTTCTGTGTGAAGCTCTGGATTTGAGCCGCCGAGCTGTAACCTGCGGGACCTTGCTCTTGCTCTTTGTTAGGACAATGTATAACATCTGGGATTATTTCTATGTAGTCGTTACTACTACAGTATAAGAGAAACGCATGTCCTAACTAACACCACCACGAGGTTTGCACCTCTGTGTAAGAGAAGATTCTCACCGATCCAGCGTTCAAAGTGTTTCAAAACATCCTCACCATGATCAGTATGGGGGATGTAACAGAAACACCTCACTAAAACTAGCATGAGTTATATCAGAGAAACACCTCACTAAAACTGGCATGAGATGTGAAAGAGAAACACCTCACTAAAGCTGGCATAAGGTGTGTAAGAGAAACACCTCACTAAAACCATCAGGAGGAAGGTAAGAGAAACTCCTCACTAAAAGTAGCATCAGTAGTGTAAGAGTACCTCCTCACAAATAAACATAGCATCAGGAGTGTAAGAGAAACTCCCCACGAATAAATATAGCACGAGGATTGTAAGAGAAACTCATCACTAAAACCAGCTCGAGGAGTGTAAGAGAAACTCCTCACTAAAACCAGCTCGAGGAGTGTAAGAGAAACACCTCACTAGAAGTATCATCAAGAGTGCAAGAGAAACACCTCATTAAAACTAGCATGAGGTGTGCAAGAGAAACACCTCACTAAAACTAGCATTGGGTGTGTAAGAGAAACGCCTCACTAGAACTAGCTAGCATGAGGTATGTCAAACAAAACACCTCACTAAAACTAGCATGACGTGTGTAAGAGAAATACCTCACTAGAAGTATCATCAGGTGTGCAAGAGAAACACATCACTAAAACTAGCACGAGATGTGTAAGACAAACACCTCACTAAAACCAGCATGAGCTGTTTATGAGAAACACCTCACTAGAAGTATCATCGAAGTGCAAGAGAGACACCTCACTAAAATTACCATGAGGTGTGTAAGAGAATCACTTCACTAAACCTAGCATGAGGTGTGTAAGAGAAACACCTCACTAAACCTAGCATGAGGTGTGTAAGAGAAACACCTCACTAAAACCAGCATGAGGTGTATAAGAGAAACACCTAACTAAAACTAGCATGCGGTGTGTATGAGAAACACCTGATTAAAACTAGCATGAGGTGTGTAAGAGACATACCTCACTAAAACTAGCAAGAGATGTGTAAGAGAAACACTTCAATAAAACTAGCCCGATGTGTGTAAGAGAAACACTTCACTAGAAGTAGAAGTACCATCAGGCGTGCAAGAGAACCACGTCACTAAAACAAGCATGACGTGTGAAGAGAAGCATTTCACTAAAACTAGCATCAGGTGTGTAAGAGAGTGCAAGAGAAACACCTCACTAAATTTAGCATGAAGAGTGTAAGAGAAACACCACATTAAAACTTGCGTGAGGTGTGTACGAGAAACACCTCACTAAAACTAGCATGGGATGTGTTAGAGAAACACCTCACTAAAACTAGCATGAGGTGTGTAAGAGAAACACTTCACGAGAAGTATCATCAGGTGTGCAAGAGAAACACGTCACTAAACCTAGCATGAAGTGTGTAAGAGAAACACCTCACTGAAACTAGCATGAGGTGTGTAAGAGAAACACCTCACTTGAAGTATCATAAAGAGTGCAAGACAAACACCTCACTAAAACTAGCATGAGATGTGTAAGAGAAACACCTCACTAAAACTAGCATGAGGTGCATAAGAGAAACACCTGACTAAAACTAACACTGGGTGTTTAAGAGAAACACCTCACTAGAATTGGCATGAGGTGTGTAACATATAGTTCAGGAGCTGTGTGAGAGTCGAGGTGGCCGTCCTGAGCTGCCGTCCGTCCTAACGAGCCTTCTGGTTTCCGTGGACGTAAAGAATTATTGAACCGTGCTTCGGCATTGGTCACAACTTGTCCCTAATATGTCAGCTGACATCTGAGGACATTAAGCATCACTTCATCATCATCATGAGGTGTGTAAGAGAAACACTTCACTAAAACTAGCATGAGGTGTGTAAGAGAAACACCTCACTAAAACTAGCATGAGGTGTGTAAGAGAAGCACTTCAGTAGAAGTATCATTAGGTGTGCAAGAGACACATTTCACTAAAACTAGCATGAGGTGTGTAAGAGAAACACCTCACTAGAAGTAGCATCAGGAGTACAAGAGAAACACCTCACTAAAACTAGCATGAGATGTGTAAGAGAAACATCTCACTAAAACTAGTATGAGGTGTGTAGGAGAAACACGTCACTAAAAGTAGTATGATGTGTGTAAGAGAAACACTTCACTAGAAGTATTATCAGGACTGCAAGAGAAACATTTTTCTAATACTAACAGGAGGTGTATAAGAGAAACACCTCAGTGAAACTAGCATGAGGTGTGTAAGAGAAACACCTGCTGCTTTAAAGTTGAACGTGGCAAGACAGACGTATATAATTACATATACAAAACAGCGGCTTCCCACAGGATTGTAAGACTGGAAAACATGCACCCCAAATCCACATTTTAAAGGCCTCCGCCATTCGGCTCATCAGAACCAAAGACAGACTAAGACTGTTTTTAGCATTTTTTTAGCATTTGGTGTTTTTAGCCAAAATTGTCCTCGATTTTTTGTCATCAATAGATGATAAACTGTGTCTATACTTTCTTGCCTTCTCCCCACCAACCCACCTTGGTGCCTGATTGTTTAGTCGAGTCTGTTTTTACGGTGTGGTTTGAGTGCATTCCCAACCCAGCACACACACTGACACGACTCGCAAGCATTCACCCTTGTACACACACACGCTCTCTGTCTCTGTCTCTGTCTCTGTCTCTGTCTCTGTCTCTCTCTCTCTCTCTCTCCCCTCTCTCTCTCTCTCTCTCTCTCTCTCTCCCCTCTCTCTCTCTCTTAGTTAAAAATTTTAAAAAAAAAACCCCCAAAACCCCCAAAAAGTCCCTTTACCGCCCCCCCTTCCCCGCCCATTTCCCCCGCCGACCCGCCGCCCCGCCGCACAACACACCCCCACACCAAAACGCCCACTCCCCGCATGGTGCTTTTAAAACAATCTCTGTCTCTGTCTCTGTCTCTGTCTCTCTCTGTCTCTCTGTCTCTCTGTCTCTGTTTTTCTGTCTCTGTCTCTGTCTCTGTCTCTGTCTCTCTCTCCCCTCTCTCTCTCTCTCTCTCTCTCTCTCTCTCTCTCTCCACCCCGAAAAACACACACACACACACACACACACACACACACACCCCACAAAACACACACACACACACACACACCCACACACACACCGGCCACTCCAAAATTTTGGGAACCCCAAAAAACACGCTCTCTCTTTTCTCTCTCTCTCTCTCTTTTTTCTCTCTCTCTCTCTCTCTCTCTCTCTCTCTCTCCTCTCTCTCTCTCTCCCCTCTCTCTCTCTCTTTTCTCTCAGTCCTTTTGACACACCCCCACCCCCCACACACACACACACACACACACACACACACACAAAACCCCCACAACACACACATATATGACTGACACACACCCCGCACACACAAAACACACACACACACACACACACACACAAAACACACACACACACAAAAACACACACACCCCCACCCAAGGAAAAAAACCACGGGGCCAAAGGGAAAAAAACAAAACCGGGGGAAAAGTACAGGGCAAAATTAAAAAACTGCCCAAATCAAAGAACAGCGGTACGTAAAAACCGACCAGCAACAATTACAATAACCTTGGTCTGATCCACGATGGTCCTTAATTCTGATCCTTTGAAGACAGGTTGTCTACCCCTTCTTCTTTTTATTTCGCTCTCAGTTGCGAATTTAATCTCTGCTGCGTTATAGCCTACCGGTTCGAGAAAGAGAGAAAAGGGCGACGAAAAATCACTAAAAGAACAAACAGAGGTCTCCAATGTCAGTGCACGCGGTCAGTTAAAAGATTTATTTGCGCTCAGTATTTATTACAGACGTAACTTGAACGGTTTTTATTTCCTTCGTTGCAGCATGTTCACGTAGCCGCGTTCTGTCCTTGACCTCCACGGGTAGACAAACTGAAATACTATCTCAGTGGGTTAAAAAAAAAAGAAAAAAGATAAAGACAAGAAAGGAAGGAAAAAGGAAAAAGCCATCGAAGTGGAGGGTGCGTGTGTGAATGTGTGTATGTGGAGGGGTGGGGTGGAGGGGGAGGAGGGGGGGGGGAGGGTGGAAGGGGAGATTAAGAAAAACAATCGGGGAGGTGGGGGGGAGAGGAGGGGGGTTTCGTCGGTACACACCGCTCCCCCCCCCCCCCCCCACCCCCTCCGGACATATTTCAGATACACTATGTAGGTGGGTGAACTTTGTATATTTTATTCTACCTTTATTTGAAATTTTGATTTAATGTTCTTGATTTTGACGTTGATTGATTTTATTTTTATTTTTTTTCTCCAACAGATTGTTGTTGTTGGGTTGTTTTTTGTTTTAGTTTCTGGTAATAATTATAAGTTCTGGTATATACACCCATCAACACCCTCAAAGGTTATAAACAGACCCTTCTTTACCTGTTTAATAAATGCGCTGGCGCGTGAAACTGCCGAAACTAACTGAACGAGAACGGTTTCAAGCATAAAGTACGCCTCCGTACAGTCAAAGCGTAGTTCAGTATTAATGCAGGCTTATATAATCACACACCCTGGGTAGGCAAACGGCGGCAGCTCTGAAACCACAGTTACAAACGTCAGGTCACATGCCTGTGTACTTAGTACACGACACTAGAGACAGGAGACCGGTGTTTCGCTGTACGACGCTTCGTGTTATCAGTGCACACACGACCCGTATCCTACTAAGATGGGCGTAATTCGTGGATTCAGCACAGGCTTGTTTCTACCACTGTCAGTGTAAGCTCAGTTTCGACAAAGACTGAACCAGCTGGAGTCAGGTTGCAGACAGATTGTTCAACAGTGACGGGGCGGTTTGGAAAGAGGAAGTTCAGTCACGAGTGCTACCCCAGTCAGCTTTTTCGCTGCTACAGGCCAGTCCCTCGTTCGGGCTGTCAGTGCGAGACGCGGAGAGTTTGGCATTCAGTCGAGGGTCGGTGTCAGTGTGTGTTTAGCTCTGCGGGTTGTTCAATGTCATTGAGACTGCAGGACCACGTGTTGGATTCCGTGGCAGCGCCTTGACCTGAGGCGACGTGACGTTACACGATTGGACTTAGGTTACGGGTCGAGGTGTGCCAGTTAGTTGTACAGGTAACTGACACGAACAGTGTTTACCATTCTCTCTCTGCCTCAGTCTTTGTCTCTCTCTGCCTGTCTGCCTGTCTGCCCCTCTCTCTCTCTCTCTCTCTGCCTGTCTGTCTGTCTGTCTCTCTGTGTGTCTCTGTGTGTGTGTGTGTCTCTCTCTGTCTCTCTCTGTCTCTGCCTGCCTGCCTGCCTGTCTCTCTGTCTGTCTGTCTGTCTGTCTGTCTCTCTCTCTCTCCTCTCTCTCTCTCTCTCTCTCTCTCTGCAGGCGTGACGCGCGCGTGTGTGTACATGATACATGATCTATCCGATGAGTACGCGTGCACGTGTATATATGTCAGTCGTAGTATGCCGGTGTTTGTGCGCGTTTGTGTGTGTGTGAGTGTGTGTGTGTGTGGTGGGGGGGGGGTGTGTCGTGTGTGTGTGTGTGTGTGTGTGTGTGTGTGTGTGTGTGTGTGTGTGTGTGTGTGTGTGTCTGTTTGTCTGTCTGTGTGTATGTGCAGTCTGTGTGTGTGTGTGTGTGTGTGTGTGGGTGGGTGTCTGTCTGTTTGTCTGTCTGTGTGTATGTGCAGTGTGTGTGTGTGTGTGTGTGTGTGTGTGTGTGTGTGTGTGTGTGTGTGTGTGTGTGTGTGTGTGTGTGTGTATTTCTGCCAGCTAAACGCTGATGCGTGTGTGTGTGTACATGACCTATCTGATGAGCATTCGTGGACATGTATGACCTAGAGTATGCTGAAGTTGTGTGTGCGTGCCGTGCGTGCGTGCGCGTGTGTGTGTGTGTGTTGGCGTGCGTGCGTGCGTGCGCGCGTGTGTGTGTGTATGTTTGCGTGCGTGCGTGCGCGCGTGCACGGTGAAACATTGTGTGTGTGTGTGTGTGTGTGTGTGTGTGTGTGTGTGTGTGTGTGTGTGTGTGTGTGTGTACATGTCTGTGTACATGTGTGTACATGTATGTGTGCAGGTGTGTACACGTCTGTGTGCATGTGTGTGCATGTCTGTGTCCATGTCTGTGCGCATGTGTGTACATATCTGTGTGCAGGTGTGTATACA
>JABMCL010001903.1:197500-210000 GCA_018857735.1 Alviniconcha marisindica | reverse complement strand
AATGACGAGTATCTCTATGACGATGTAACTGGCACTTTGGAAGGGTGGGTCTTAAAGGCTGGGGGCGGGGGGGGGGGGGGGGGGGAGGTAACCATGTTCTCCATCGACGACCTGGACAGGGACACACAGGACGTGAACTCAGTCCAGTGGCACCGATGACGAGTACGTCTATGACCAGGAAACTGACACATTGGAAGGGTGGGGTTTTAACAGTTGGGGAAGGGATGGGGACGGTAGGGGGGTCAGGAAAGGTGAGGGTGGGGCTGGAGGGCGAGGGAGGTAACCATGTTCTCCATTGATGACCCGGACAAGGACACAGGGGACGTGGACTCTCAGTCCCCAGCACCAATGACGAGTACTTCTATGACGAGGTAACTGACACGTTGAAAGGGGGGGGGGGGGTTAAGGGGTGGGGTGGGGGGAAGGTGTTGGGGGGGGGGGTAATCATTGTCTCCATAGACGACCTGCACAGGGACACAGTGGACGTGGACTCTCAGTCCTGAGGCACCAGTGACGAGTACTTCTATGACGAGGTAACTGGCACTTTGGAAGGGTGGGTTTTAAGGGTTGGGGGCGGGAGGGAGGGGCGCGGGGGGGGGGGGGGGGGGGGGGGGCGGGGGGAGGGGGGAGGTAACCATGTTCTCCATCGACGACCTGGACAGGGACACATAGGACGTGAACTCAGTCCCGTGGTACCAATGACGAGTACTTCTATGACGAGGTAACTGTCACTTTGGAAGGCGGGGGGCGGGGTGTGTGGGTGGGCTTAAAGGGGGGGGGGGGGTGCCTGGTTAGATTGGGGGTGGGGGGTGATCGGGGTAAAGGGTGGGGGTGGAAGGTAACCATGGTCTCCATCGAGAGGATCTGGACGACCTGGACACAGGGGATGTGGATTCTCAGTCCCGTGGTACCAATGACGAGTACTTCTATGACGAGGTAACCTGTCACGGTGGAAGGGGTGGGGGTTTAAGAATTTCGGGGCAGGGACAGAGGGGATGTGAATTCTCAGTCCTGAGGCACCAATGACGAGTACCTCTGTGGCGAGGTAACTGGCACTTTGGAAGGGTGGGTTTTAAGTGGTGGGGGCGGGGAGGAGGGGGGGGACGTTGGGGAGGGGGAGGTAACCATGCTCTCCATCGACGACCTGGACAAGGACACATAGGACGTGAACTCAGTCCAGTGTCACCAATGACGAGAACTTCTATGACCAGGTAACTGACACGTTGGAAGGGTGGGGTTTTAAGAGTTGGGGAAGGGAGGGGGAACGGTAGGGGGGTCAGGGGAGGGTGAGGGTGGGGTGGAGGGCGCGGAAGGTAACATGTCCTCCATTGATGACCCGGACAAGGACACAGGGGACGTGGACTCTCAGTCCCGAGGCACCAATGACGAGTACCTCTATGACGAGGTAATCGACACGTTGAAAGGGTGGGTTTTAAGGGATGGAGGGTGATCTGGGTAAGGGGTAGGGGTGGAAGGTAACCATGTTCTCCATCGACGACCTGGACAGGGACACAGGGGACGTGGACTCATGACGAGTACTTCTATGACGAGGTAACTGACATGTTGGAAGGGTGGGGGAGGGGGTGGGGGGGGTAACCATGTTCTCCATAGACGACCTGGACAGGGACACATAGGACGTGAACGCAGTCCAATGCACCGATGACGAGAACGTCTATGACCAGGAAACTGACACGTTGGAAGGGTGGGGTTTTAACAGTTAGGTAAGGGATGGGGACGGTAGGGGGGTCAGGGAAGGTGAGGGTGGGGCTGGAGGGCGAGGAAGGTAACCATGTTCTCCATTGATGACACAGGGGACGTGGACTGTCAGTCCCCAGCACCAATGACGAGTACTTCTATGACGAGGTAACTGACATGTTGGAAGGATGGGTTTTAAGGGTTTGTGTGTGTGTGTGTGTGTGTGTGTGTGTGTGTGTGTGTGTGTGTGTAGGCGTGCGTGCATGCCTGCGTGCGCGTGCGTGGTGCGTGAGTGAGTTCATGCATGTGTTTGTGTGCGTGCGTGCGTGCGTGCGTGTGTGTGTGTGCGTGAGTGAGTGAGTGAGTGAGTGAGTATGTGCCTGTGCGTGTGTGCGTGATTGCGTGCGTGCGTCCGTGCGCGCGCGCGCGGCGCGCGCGTGTGTGTGTGTGTGTGTGTGTGTGTGTGTGTGTGTGTGTGTGTGTGTGCGTGCATGTGTGCGTGTGCGTGCGTGTGTGTGTGTGCGTGTGTGTGTGCGTGCGTGTGTGTGTGTGTGTGTGTGTGTGTGTGTTGTGTCTGTGTCTGTGTCTGTGTAGAGGGTGGTGGCTGGGTTCATGAATAAGTCAGCAACCGGTTCGACTTTAATGACGGTCACTGTGGCTAACGGTGGGAAATTGTAAAGAACACCAGCAGGACGTACTTCACTTTTAAGTTCTTCGTATATCCTTACAGGTTTGTAACCGTAGCCTGCGTTTTATCTTCACGTCTAATACACTTCCGTCTAGGTGATACGTATGATGCAGAAAAATCTGGTGGTGTGTTTCGCTCTAGTGCGTTCAGTGTAGCACGCAGTCATGAAGAAAACATTTTGAAAGGAGATGTGGTTTCCCTCTCCACATCCGGGTTCAGCGTCCCAGGATGATATGTCACGTGACATCCGGGTCCACGTGTCAAGAGATTGATTCTCATCCCTTTTTGTTTCTTTCCCTTTGTTGCCCATTTTTCCTTTGCTAATTTGATCTCCCCAGGACCGTGTGTAGGGAGGGGGCGCAAAAGGGAGAGAGGGGTGTTTTTTGTTGTAACTGTGTGTTGGCGTGTGTGTGTGTGTGTGTGTGTGGTGTGTGTGTGTGTGTGTGTGTGTGTGTGTGTGTGTGTGTGCGTGCGTGCGTGCCTGCGTGCCTGCGTGTGTGTGTTTGTGTGTGTGTGTGTGTGTGTTCTTTTGAGTGTGTGTGTGTGTGTGTGTGTGTGTGTGTGTGTGTGTGTGTGAGTGTGTGCGCGCGCGCATGTGTATGTGTGTGTTCTTTTGAGTGCGTGTGTGTGTGTGTGTGCGTGCGTGCGTGCGTGCGTGCGTGCGTGCGTGCGTGCATGTGTATGTGTGTGTTCTTTTGAGTGCGCGTGTGTGTGTGTGTGTGTGTGTGTGTGTGTGTGTGTGTGTGTGTGTGTGTGTGTGTGGTACGTGCGTGCGTGCGTGAGTGTGTGAGCGTGCGTGCGTGCTTGCGTGCGTGCGTGTGTGCGTGCGAGCGAGCGTGCGCGCGCGCGCGCGCGCGCGTGTGTGTGTGTGTGTGTGTGTGTGTGTGTGTGTGTGTGTGGTGTGGAGATGGCAGATGTACCTACTGAGAAATTCTACACCTACGAATTGTGTGATACAGGTGTTCGTAAAGTGACATATCCATGCGACAGCTGTACCTAGCGAGATATTTCACACCTGCGAGTTGTGTGTTACAGGTCTTCAGGAAGTCCTTGTCTGAAGACGAAATCATCAACGTCTCCACTCGTCAGCTGTATCTGCCGAGAAATTCCATATTTTTGAATTGTGTGTCACAGGTGTCTGGGAAGTCTGCGTTTGGAGATGAGGTCACGAACGCCCCCCGTGCGAGAGCTGTACCTAGTGAAAAATCTCACACCTTCGACTTGTGTGTTACAGGTGTTCGGAAAGTCCGTGTTTGAAGACGAAGTCACCAACGCCTCCATGCGACAGCTGTACCTGACGGCCGATCAGGAGGACGACGACATGTTCGACGTTGACGCCATCGTGAGCAGCATCACAGGGGTCAAATCCACGACAAGCAAGACGTAACGGAGGCGCCCTGCTGCTGGACAGACTGTGATACAAAAATCTAATTCCGATCGATTCCTCATGACGTCATCAAACCATGACGTGACGTCAGCGAACGGCATGACTTCGGCTTCAAAACGGATTTCGCCCGAGGTTTGCTTCAGACGCCTTTGGCACTGTCTCTGATAGATGTGTATATTCCAACAGAAAATAGAGGACAGAAGTTAACGATACGTGGAAGCGAGAGAGAGAGAGGAGCTGTGTATGCACGTGATCCGGCTCCAACCAATCAGTGCAGTGTGATACCAAATGTGTCTGTCGTTACTTTCCTGACTCTCGAGTGATGTGTAACTTTTGACGTCACCGGCGAGCGCCCTTACATTTTAGGTTTCATTCACCACTTTCCGCTCCTAGCGTCTTTATCGTCGAACGGCTGGATTCCAAAACAGTCTAAAGATTATTATGTCGCAATATGTGCCTTATATCCGGTTTTGCTGGTCTGTCTGTATATGTTATGTGTTGAATCTTTTGTTGGTGTTCGATATTTTGGACATACCTTGCGATGGTATTACGTGACAGACGCTGAACACATGAAACAGAGGTACTTAGGCGCATTCTCGTCTGTCGGCTTCTTGTCGCGGAAATGAAACGGGCAGACAAATATGTTTTTTGTTTGGTTGGTTGCTTGGTTGTTGTTGTTGTTGTTGTTGTTGTTGTTGTTGTTGTTGTTGTTGTTGTTTTTGTTCTTCTTCTTCTTCTTCTTCTTCTTCTTCTTCTTGTTTTTGTTTTGTGTTTGTTTGTTTTTTAGAAAATATCGCAGTGCCGCTATAATCACTAGGTCTTTGTGTCGGCATTGCCTGCCATTTTTGCGAAGCCGTTAAGAGTGGAGAGGAAGGGGTGGGGGGAGGCGTCCACATGAACATTCCTTCGTGTAAGGTCCTTATCGAAGCATTGCACGCGAAGAACGCTGTTTATATTATAGCTTTCTCTGATTGCAACTACAGCTGCAGACAACAAGGTTTTCCGATCCCCACTAGTCCTCGCAGACGTAGATCTATTCTGCACACCTTTGCTATTATTTTGTTCAATCCAGAAATCGCGTACATAATTATCTGCACATAGCCTTTCGTTCCACAACTGGCGACAAAACTCTGTTGTCTCATCTCCAACGACCAAGCCGTCTTCACGTGTGAATTGTTTGCATCTATTTGGACAGTATATATAAACATTGGAAGTATGACACATGATGGCGACTCCCGAACCATTTTACAGAGGACCGGAGAACAGACTTTGTCAGGGTGAAGGAGAGAAGAATAGAGGCATTGTTTAGGTGAAGGCAATAAAAAGACAGACCTTGTCATGGTGAAGGAGATATTGAGAAGACAATCGTTGACAAGGTAAAGGAGACAAAACGACAGACGTTGTCACAGTGAAGTAGGTAAGAAGAGAGGCATTGTTTGGATGAAGGATATAAACATGCAGACAGACCTTGTCATGGTGAAGGAGATATTGAGAAGACAATCGTTGACAAGGTAAAGGAGACAAAACGACAGACGTTGTCACAGTGAAGTAGGTAAGAAGAGAGGCATTGTTTGGATGAAGGATATAAACATGCAGACAGACCTTGTCATGGTGAAGGAGATATTGAGAAGACAATCGTTGACAAGGTAAAGGAGACAAAAAGACAGACCTTGTCACAGTGAAGTAGGTAAGAAGAGAGGCATTGTTTGGATGAAGGATATAAATATGCAGACAGACCTTGTCAAGGTGAAGGATATATTAGGAAGACAGACGTTGACAAGGTAAAGGAGACAAAAAGACAGACGTTGTCACGGTGAAGGAGATACACAGACAGTCCTTGTCAAGGTGAAGGAAATAAGAAGACAGACCTTGTCACGGTGAAGGAAATAAGAAGACAGACCTTGTTAAGGTGAAGGAAATAAGAAGACAGACCTTGTCACGGTGAAGGAAATAAGAAGACAGACCTTGTCAAGGTGAAGGAAATAAACAGACAGACCCTGTAAAGATGAAGGAGATAAGAAGACAGAAATCGGATCTTTTTTCCTTTTTTTTCGACGGCAGCTGAAATCGTATTTGTTTTCAACTCCTTTTTTCACCCATATGTCTCCTCAGCCCCTTCACCGGATCTCTTTTCCCACTGTCACTCCTGCATCCCTCTCCTTACAGTTCCCTCCCTTCCTTCATTTCTCAATCATCTTCGACTGACAGAGCGGCTGTCTACATGGAGCTAAACTGCGCTATGCAAGTGAACACTGACACTGGCATTGGCATTAATATTGACAATGTCCTCGTCAGGGTTCAGGAGTGAATCCGTAGGCAGGAGAACATGACTCGATCGTCGAGTGGTAAGTTCTGCCTTGGGTGCTGCAGTTGGTAGCTTGGGTTCATTATTTTGTTCATGACAAGGTCTGCCATGTATGCTCTCTCTATCCAGCGCAATGATTTGTTTGTACTTCTTCGTTCCAGTTCAGTGTGCCATATGGCTATTATACGTACCTATAATTATGCACACTGAAATCTATGCCATTTAAAAAAAAAAATCATTCCAGATTACGGTGTGCTGACTGACCGCTGTCGCCCTGATGTAACCGTACTGGTTGACTGGGCGTAAAAGATCGAGTCACTTACTTGACTGACCGCGGTGGCCCTGATATAACCGTACTGGTTGACTGGGCGTAAAACATCGAGTCACTTACTTGACTGACCGCGGTGGACCTGATATAACCGTACTGGTTGACTGGGCGTAAAACATCAAGTTATTTACTTGATTGTCGGCTGGCTGCGTGAGTCCATTGGTACGCACTGTGAGATAATAATTATAAAATATATGATAGCTAGTGGACAGTTTGCCCGCCTGGGCTTAAATAACATCGAACCGGAAGAAAGGGTGTGCCAAAGAAAGAGAAAGGTTTTCAAGGAAGATTTGACAGAATTCACAGAAGAGACGTGACGGATAGAAACAAGGAGTTGATCCTAGGGAATTGCTCCGATGGAGTTGGTGCCAGGGTACTGGTCCCAGGGCGCTGGTCCAGGAAGTTGGGGCCAAGGAACTGGTTCCAGGGAATTGGGCCCAGAGAGTTGGGCCCAGTGAGTTGGGATCTGGGAGTTGGGCCCAGGAAATTGGTCCCAGGGAGTTGGGGCCAAGGAGTTGGTCCAGAGAGTTGGGGCAATGGAGCTGGGCCCAGGGAGTTGGTACCGGGAGTTGGGGCCAGGAAGTTGGTCCCAGGGAGTTGGGGCCTACGAGTTTGTCCAGGGAGTTGGGGCCAGGGAATTGGGCGTCTGAAAGTTGGTCCCGGGGAGTTGGGACCAGGGAACTGGTCCCAGGGAGTTAGTCCAGGGAGCTGGTCCCAGGGAATTGGGGCCAGACAACTGGTCCCAGGGGGCAGGGAGTTGGGCCCAGGGAGCCGGGGCCTGGGGGGTTGACCTGGGAGTTGGTCCAGGGCGTTGGGGCGGGGAGTTGGGACCAGAGAGGTGGGGCCTGGGAGTTGGTTCAGGGAGTCCGGGCCAGGAAATTGGTCCCAGGGAGTTGGGGCCAGGGAATTGGGCATCTGGGAGTTGGTCCCAGGGAGTTGGGGCCAGGGAGTTGGTCCAAGGAATTGGTCCAGGGAGTTGGTCCAAGGAGTTGGTCCCAGGGATTTTGGGAGAGGGGGTTGGTCCAGGGAGTTTGGGGCTGGCAGAAAATTCTTCTTCTTTTTTCTTTCTTTTTTTCCTGATGTTAAGTTGGATTATATATAGTCATTTCTTTGTGTTTCTTGCTGTTGTTGTTGAGTTTGTTGCTGTGTTGGTTCCGACTAGTGTACACAGCTAGCAATACACTTAAAAAGATTTTTTTAAAGTTTAGACATTCATATGATGCTAGTTGTTGTTGTTTCTAGATTTTAATTGTTTAATTTTTTTGTCCTTCTGAGACTTTATAGCTGCAACACAATCTTACATGCATTTTTGTTTGATTCTTGTGATTTTATTATCAGCAGAGCACACCCATACCACCCTACCCATTGTTGTTGTTGTTGTAGTTGTTGTTGTTTTTCTTCTTTTGTTTTATTGCCGTTGTTTGTACATGTGTAAGTTCAAAAGTACCATGTGAATTTTTTATTTTTAAAAATCTTAGGGTATGTTTTTTGTTTTTGTTTTTTTCTAATTTGAGCTCCTCATGGCGCAGTCATAATTGTGGCTCTTTACGAATGAAGAGCAGGAAAAAAGTGGGCTCGTGACGTATTTGATGCTTTTGACACGCATGGCAGCCTTGTTCATGACGTCACTGGCACAGATCGTTGAGCATACGATGGCAGCACTGACGGTCGTGCTTCCGCGACTTTCAAACATCGGACATAACAACAAGGACCAGGAGTCCTTTCTTTCCCCGTTCTATTTCTATCGCTAGGGCCCTCGATACTTCTTCGGTTCGGGTCTCCTTTAAGTTCAAGTGCCATTTGTATGTAAGGTAGAGAGAGTGAGAGATACACTGTATATAATTATTAATCGGGGGGTAGGGGGGATGTGGGGGGGTGGGGGTCAGGGGGTAGGGGGGGGAGGGGGTGTTGAGAAGAACTAAAAACGTTCGTTGAACACATGATTTAACGGCAATGTCCACTTTTAGCTCCATCGGTTCACGGTCCTCAAATGGTATGAGAATGTGTGTGTGTGTGTGTGTGTGTGTGTGTGTGTGTGTGTGTGTGTGTGTGTGTGTGGACGGAATGGACTTGAAGTATGCAGTACGCTGGCATATCCGCACATCAGTTCTCTCCGTACTATGCCACACAAGCTACACGACGGGGCGAAAAGTGGATATTGCCGAGGATGTACCTCTGGTAGAGTTTATGTACCTTGTATTTACACGCATTCCAGGTGAGAGTTACCGTAGGCGACTCGGGTCTTTGTTCTTGTACTCGTGTTACGTATTTCGAGCGCTAATTAGCTCCCTTGTGTGTTGTTTCCCAGTTTTGCCAAGGAGAAGAGTACCATAGCTGAGGTAATGAAATTTACAACCGTGTTTTGGAATTAAAGTGAAACCTAATTAAAGGGCCGTTCTCTTTCAACGTTGGACATTATTGAAGGCTACGTGCATTAAGCAGAAATCCATTTGGGTATGTCCTTTAATGTTCGGAGGGGGGGTATGTGTGTGTGTGTGTGTGTGTGTGTGTGTGTGTGTGTGTGTGTGTGTGTGTGTGTGTGTGTGTGTGTGTGTGTGTGTTTGTTTGTTTGTTTGTGTTTGTTTGTTGTGTGTGTTGTGTGTGTGTGTGTGTGTGTTTGTGTGTGTGTGTGTGTGTGTGTGTGTGTGTGTGTGTGTGTGTGTGTGTGTGTGTGTGTTGTGTTGTTTGTTTGTTTGTTGTGTGTGTGTGTTTGTGGTGTGTGTGTGTGTGTTTGTGTGTGTGTGTGTGTGTGTTTTGTGTGTGTGTGTGTGTGTGGTGTGTGTGTGTGTGCGCGTGTGTGTGTGAGAAAAGAGAGAAGGAAGAGAAGAGACAGACAACAGACAGAAGAGAGGAGAGAGAGGGTTTAAATGAACATGAGCGCGTATTTTGAGCAGGACTGATTGGCCTGTAATACACTCCATCTCCCTCTCTCTCCACCTCCGACAGACAGCCCCAGAGCCCCCGCGTTCAACTCTAGGTTTTTGGGCCTTGTTGCTGTTGCTTTGTTGTTTTGTTACTGATCTCTCATTCTGTTTGAAGCGCCTTCAACATATGTCATTGTTTTTTGTCTAAGCTCTCGTCTCTCTTCCGTCTGCCTTCTGTCTCTTTGTCCCTCTCTGTCTGCTGTCTGTCTCTGTTGTCTGTCTGTTCTGTCTCTCTTCCCCTGTGTCTGAACTCCTGCATCATCATGTCTCTTTTTCTGTCTACATTGTCTCTCTATCTCTGTCTCTGTCTGTCTGTCTCTTCCCTCTCTGCTTTCTTCTCTCTCTCTTTCTGTCTGTCTGTCTGTCTGTCTCTTCTCTCTCTCTGTCTATCTCTCTCTCTGTCTCCCCTGTCGTCTGTCTTGCTCTCTGTTCGTTCTTCTCCTCTCTCTCTCTCTCTCTCTCTCTCTCTTCTCTCTCTCTCTCTCTTCTTCTCTTCTGTCTCTGCTCTCTCTCTCTCTGTCCCTCTCTCTTCTCTGTCTGTCTGTCTGTCTGTCTGTCTGTCTGTCTCTCTCTCTCTCTGTCTCCCTCTCTCTTTCTCTGTCTTCGGTCTGTCTGTCTGTCTGTCTGTCTGTCTGTCTGTCTGTCTCTCTCTCTCTCTCTCTCTCTCTCTCTCTCTCTCTCTCTCTCTCTCTCTCCTCTCTCTCTCTCTCTCTCTGTCTGTCTGTCTGTCTGTCTGTCTTCTGTCTTGTCTGTCTGTCTCTCTCTCTCTCTCTCTCTCTCTCTCTCTCTCTCTCTCTCTCTCTCTCTCTCTCTCTCTCTCTCTCTCTCTTCTCCGACAAAAGAATAGAATAGAATATATTACCCGCAGGAAAAGATACAGGACACTATTAAAAGACAAAAAGCAAACTTACAAAACTGAAAAAGTGAAAAACTTGTTGGACAAAAGAAATGATTCAAAACAGTTTTGGAAAGAGGTCAGGTCTGTGAACCGCGTGGTCCAACAGCGGCCTGATATAAGCGAAGTCGAATGGACCAATCATTTTAAGATGGCGCTCGGCACAGAGCCGACCAGTGCCCTGCCTGTGGTTATTGATGAGGAAGACCCACCTAGTGTGGATGTTCTGGAAGTCCTATTACTGAAGAAGAGATTATGAGAGCTGTTGTGCATATCAAAACCAATAAGGCGCCGGGTACTGATGGTATACTGGCCGAGATGATAAAGACCTCACTTCCGCAGTTTTACCTTTTTTGGTGGCATTGTTCAATCGTATTTTTGATTCAGGGGAGTACCCGACTGCATGGACAGGTGCAATTATTATTCCGATACATAAAAGTGGCAACAAGAACGACCCTGATAATTATCGGGGGTGCCATTATTGAGTATTCTTGGAAAGGTTTTTGCTCACATTTTGAATAAGCGACTGTGGTGGTGGCAAGAGGAAAACAAGATTGCTGAAGAGCAAAGTGGTTTTCGTACCGGATATTCAACCATGGATAATGTGTTTGTTTTGTATGCAACTGTTCAGAGGTACCTGACAAAAAAAATTGGAAAAGTGTATGTATGCTTTGTTGACTTCAAAAAGGCATTTGATACCATCAACAGAAGTATGCTATGGAATGTCTTAAGAAAGGCTGAGGTAGGTGGAAAAATGTTGACAATTTTGCAAAGCATGTATAAAATAGTAAAATCATGTGTACGGTGTCCTGAAAGTCTTACTGATTTCTTCGATTGCCCTAGGGGAGTGAGGCAGGGGTGTGTCTTGTCTCCGACTTTGTTCTCGTTTTTCATCAACGAATTAGCGCTTGATGTCGCCAAAAATGGATTGTATGGGGTACAACTTACTCCTCTGGATATAATACAGATTTTAATAATGCTCTTTGCTGATGACGTCATTTTGACATCATACTGTGTTAAAGGTCTTCAGATTCAGATTAACCTATTGAAACGATATGCTGATAACTGTTCGATGACAGTCAACATGCACAAAACTAAAATAATTGTATTCAGGAAGGGAGGCTTCTTAGGAGCAAATGAAATATGGCGGTATGGAAACGACGTTATAGAAGTTGTAAACTGTTATAAGTACTTGGGACTACACTTTACTACTAAGTTATCATTAACCCAAACAGTAAATGAGCTTGCAACAAAGGCAAAAGCAAGAACTGCAAAAAGTACTGAAATGTCTTTGGAGACTAGGCAGTGTACATAGCGAGGTGTTCTTTAAAATATATGATGCTCAGATTCTTCCCGTCCTTACGTATGGATCAGAGATATGGGGGTACCAACGATTTGATGCGATAGAAAAGGCTCATTTGTTTGCTTGTAAAAGACTCCTCAACGTGGGGTTACAAACTCCAAATGCTACGGTGCTCGGAGATCTAGCCAGATTCCCCATTTTCATTCTGACAGCTGTACGTTGTATTAAATTTTGGCTAAGAATCTTGCGTTTACCAGAAGAAAGACTGACAAAGAAAGCATACAACATGCTAATCCATTTGCAAGAGAATGGTAAAAAGACATGGACTTTTCATGTAATGCAACTGATTTGTACAAATGGATTTGGTGAAATGTGGTTTCAACAGGGAGTAGGCGATGTGGGTGCATTTCTCAGATGTTTCAGGCAGAGATTGGTTGACCAGTATATACAAGGTTGGGCTACAGATATCGAGATCAAAGAAAGATTTGAGTTTTATTCCAGCATTAAACGTATTTTTCAGAGTGAAAAATACATAGACTACCAGCAGAAAAGGTGTTTTCGAGACTCTTATGTACAGTTTAGATTGGGGATATCACCTATACGTGTACACAGAATGCGTTACAGAAAGGATGTTGTCCCGAGTCAGTTACTTTGTCCTATTTGTAAAAATGAAATTGAGGACGAATCACATGTGATATTCAGATGCAATGCATATGAGCGCTTTAGAAAAGAGGTGAACATTATAGCAAGTACCAGTACTACCCAGGACACTTTTAATGCTCTTTCCCATGTTATGGCTGCAGACGACGAAGAGTCTGTTGTTCAGCTTTCACGCTTTCTGTACACAGAGTCTTTGACATGCGGAATCGAGCTGTATCAAGTGAATGAATAAATTCAATTTGTGTTCGATAGAAATAAAGGTAATGGAGGTAAAGGATAAATGAACGGTTGATTTAAAGCGAATGTGCGAGGTAA
>JABMCL010001903.1:177500-180000 GCA_018857735.1 Alviniconcha marisindica | reverse complement strand
AATCAACTGACTGGCTGGTCAGTCAATCAGTTGCATAATCCACCACTCACTCACCTTCCATACTTTCACTTGTGTCGTAAATCAGCAGGTCCCTGACATCATCTATCTTGGCAGGCAATGTGAAGGTCACTACGTCATCATTTTCTGTGAGGTCGACATTTCTGAACGTCATGTTGTTGGCGTTACTGGATAACGCAGTGGCCGACCACACCAAGTATCCCTGGTAACGTACAAAGATGAAGACGATGCTTATTGGCTATCTCGCCTGTGAGCCGCTTTGGCCCAGCGGTAAGGCGTCAGGCTGGTAAGTAGAAGGGCCTCGGTTCGAATCCGCTTGGGCTCTCCTTTCTCTTCAAAAAGGTTGTGGTTTGTGGACACAGTATTGCGACTTTGTCCCTCACAATTAATCAAACATTAAAATGGCTCTCATCGCTGCCCATCTTAATGCAGAAGTCATTCTGGTGGTGACAGTGTAGCGAGAGGTATATAATCTCCCTCCCCCCACCCCCCACCCCCCTCCGCCCCAACCCCCTTCCCCCCTTCTCCCCGTCCCTAATAAGCCTTATGGTTTCTGCTGACGTTAAGCACCATGTTTACTTATTTACTTGGTTATCACGCTGCAAAATAAACAAAAGAACTCTTTGTGTCATGCTCGTCTGTTGTATGTTCATAAACTTTACCTGTCTGTTGTTCCAGTATAGCTCTGTATCTGATTGGTGATTTTTCTTTAATTATGTATTGAGGGAGAGAGGGGGCAGGGAGAGAGAGAGAGAGATAGAGACAGAGAGAGGGGGAGAGAGAGAGAGATAGAGAGAGATGGGGGGAAGAGAGAGAGAGATAGATAGAGAGAGAGAGAGGGGGGGGAGAGAGAGAGAGATAGAGAGAGAGAGGGGGGAGAAGAGAGAGGGAAGAGAGAGAGAGAAGAGAGAGAGAGAGAGAGAGAGAGAGAGAAGAAGAGAGAGAGAGAGAAGAGAGGGAGAGAGAGAGAGAGAGAGAGAGAGAGAGAGAGAGAGAGAGAGAGAGAGAGAGAGAGAGAGAGAGAGAGAGATTCTTCAGGGGAATTTGTAAAGCGCTGGAACCGCTTGTGACCCATAAATTCTGGGATGTTGGAAGTTGAATCTCGTCTGCACGCGGCTATTGGCTGATTGTGTTCTGTCAATCATAATTAGGCGACGGGCTGAGAGTATAGTCTACACACCCAGTCACAATCTGTCGACACAGACAGTACAGCCTACACACCCAGTCACAACCTGTCGACACAGACAGTACAGCCTACACACCCAGTCACAACCTGTCGACACAGACAGTACAGCCTACACACCCAGTCACAATCTGTCGACACAGACAGTACAGCCTACACACCCAGTCACAATCTGTCGACACAGACAGTACAGCCTACACACCCAGTCACAATCTGTCGACACAGACAGTACAGCCTACACACCCAAGCACAACCTGTCGACACAGACAGTACAGCCTACACACCCAAGCACAACCTGTCGACACAGACAGTACAGCCTACACACCCAGTCACAATCTGTCGACACAGACAGTACAGCCTACACACCCAGTCACAACCTGTCGACACAGACAGTACAGCCTACACACCCAGTCACAACCTGTCGACACAGACAGTACAGCCTACACACCCAGTCACAATCTGTCGACACAGACAGTACAGCCTACACATCCAGTCACAATCTGTCGACACAGACAGTACAGCCTACACACCCAGTCACAATCTGTCGACACAGACAGTACAGCCTGCACACCCAGTTATAATCAATCGACACACAGACAGTACAGCCTACACACTCAAGCACAATCTGTCGACACAGACAGTACAGCCTACACACCCAGTCACAATCTGTCGACACAGACAGTATAGCCTACACACCCAGTCACAATCTGTCGACACAGACAGTACAGCCTACACACCCAGTCACAACCTGTCGACACAGACAGTACAGCCTACACACCCAGTCACAACCTGTCGACACAGACAGTACAGCCTACACACACAGTCACAATCTGTCGACACAGACAGTACAGCCTACACACCCAGTCACAATCTGTCGACACAGACAGTACAGCCTACACACCCAGTCACAACCTGTCGACACAGACAGTACAGCCTACACACTCAAGCACAACCTGTCGACACAGACAGTACAGCCTACACACCCAGTCACAATCTGTCGACACAGACAGTACAGCCTACACACCCAGTCACAATCTGTCGACACAGACAGTATAGCCTACACATCCAGTCACAATCTGTCGACACAGACAGTACAGCCTACACACCCAGTCACAATCTGTCGACACAGACAGTATAGCCTACACATCCAGTCACAATCTGTCGACACAGACAGTACAGCCTACACACCCAGTCACAATCTGTCGACACAGACAGTACAGCCTGCACACCCAGTTATAATCAATCGACACACAGACAGTACAGCCTACACACTCAAGCACAATCTGTCGACACAGACAG
>JABMCL010001903.1:167500-170000 GCA_018857735.1 Alviniconcha marisindica | reverse complement strand
CAAATGTGGTCACATGACATTGTGTCGCACGTCGCTGAAACAAGGTACAAGGAAGCAAGCTACACCAGAGGTGGTCAACAGTTCCACATAGCCGCTTGTAAATGTATCAGACGTAATGCGGAAGAATTTTGTTCTCGCTATGTGGCAAACTAGGAATGTCTCTTGGTGTTGGCTCATTCGTAATACCACTCATCGTTATCACATCTACAGAATGACAAGTACGATCAAATAAAAATATTTTTAAAAGAACAACCTCTCTCTCTCTCTCTCTCTCTCTCTCTCTCTCTCTCTCTCTCTCTCTCTCTCTCTCTCTCTCTCTCTCTCTCTCTCTCTCTCTCTCTCTCTCTCTCTCTCTCTCTCTCTCTCTCTCTCTCTCTCTCTCTCTCTCTCTCTCTCACACACACACACATACTGATAATTAGTTTCATTTGATCTATATCTCACACTCACAAGACCATATATATATATATATATATATATATATATATATATATATATATATATATATATATATATATATATATATATATATATATGCTAACACAGTCATTCACCCTAAATATCGCACGATGATCGGAGTGTTAACCATTAGATGAAAGAACTAGCTGAGAAAACGGACCGAAGTTAAGTTTGCAACCCCTCTTCTTCACCCGTTACTTCACACAGCGACACGTTCGCTTCAGTAATCTTTATTTTTCACAATCAGTGACACTCGCGGCCACAGAGACAACAGATTACCACAAGCAGTACCGTTAACTCTGGGTTGAAGAGCGGAAGAGATGACAGTGACGTCCCCTGGGCTATAAGCATTGGGGAAGGAACGCGCCGCCACATTGCCTGTGCCTTTGTTGTACACTTTCAGCTCGTTCTGCCTTCTCTCTGATACTATGATGTAGTCCTGAAAGCAAAGAAAAGAACGAACTAACTAACCATGCGACCAACTAACTATAACCACCTCGAACACCAGCAATGTGCACAGAGAAGACTCATGCGCCGGGAAAAGGACGATACGGCAACTAGTGCCGTCCTGGTTAGAACTAACTCTCTCACTCACTCACTCGCTCGCTCACTCACTCACTCACTCACTCACTCACTCACTGACTAAATACTTCGAACAGCTGCAAACCACGAACTTATTTACTTACTTACTTACTAACTAACCAACTAACTCATTCACTCAGTCAATCAATAACTCATTCATTTACTCAGTAACTAAATCACTCGCTCACCCAGTCACTAACTCACTCAGTTATTCACTCACTCACTACCTCGAACACCTGTAAGCTGCCCAGAGAAAATTCGTGAGCGACAGAGATGACGATACGGTGTCCAGTGTTGCCTTGGTCAGAGCTAACTAACAAGGATTCAAAGTTTTATTGAGCTTTTCGCACCTGGGGGCTAGAAAGCCCAGTTACATTCGCACACGACATTCCTTATGAACAAGTACATGAGTACCACTAAATAAATAGCCACCACACTTCATATATAAGACGAAAATGAATGCTCAAACACAAATCAAAGTTGTCATAAATATGTAAGGATAAGGCGCAAAAAATGTAATATTCCTTTTTACGTTGTGTTTCGCTATTGGCTTAATCAAAGTAACTCAAAGATCCAACTAATAAACTTAGCAAGCTTAACATTCTTAGATTTTGAAGCCATATTCATGAGGCTACAAGATTTGGGCACGTTGGGATGATGTGTATAATATTTATCAACATACTTTGTACGGTTTCTTTTGACATTTTCATTGGAACAGTTAAGCAAATAATGAAATTCATCTCCTACCTCACCACTGTCACAAACATTACTTATTCTTTCATCCCTTGGAATACCTAACGATCGTCTTTGTTGAACTGGTAGTCTGTGGTTACTAGGTCTAAATTTCAGTATTCTTTGTCTTAGGGTAGATGGGAGATAGGTTAGATATTCCTCAAAGCAAAATTTCTTTTTAAATAAACGATAATTACAACAGACACTATTTTCTGCTACTCTGTTTTGCCATTCTTGTATAAATTGATCCCTTAGTCTTTGCTTCACTATACGCTTAACTAATTAACTAACTACCTTCCTCACTCATTCACTACCTCGAACACCTGGAGGCCGCCCATAGACGACTCATGTGCCACACAGATGACGATACGGCGTCCAAAGCCGTTATGGTTAGAACTAACCAACTAACCAACTAACTAACTAACTAACTAACTAACTAACTAACTAACTAACTAACTAACTAACTAACTAACTAACTAACTTAACTCGAACACCTGGAGGCCGCTCACAGACGACACATGCGCCACAGAGATGACAATACGGCGTCCAGAGCCGTTATGGTTAGAACTAACCAACTAACCAACTAACCAACTAACTAACTAACTAACTAACTAACTAACTAACTAACAACTAACTAACTAACTAACTCCGAACACCTGGAGGCCGCTCACAGACGACACATGCGCCACAGAGATGACAATACGGCGTCCAGAGCCGTTATGGTTAG
>JABMCL010001903.1:160000-162500 GCA_018857735.1 Alviniconcha marisindica | reverse complement strand
AAGGGGCTATGGAGGTGGGGGAAGAGGGAAGGAGATTATATACCTATCGCTACACCGTCACCACCAGAATGACTCATGCATTAAGGTGGGCAGCGATGACAGCCATTTTAATGTTTCATTAATTGCGAGGGACAAAGTCACAAGACAGTGTCCGCAGACCACAACGTTTGAAGAGAAAGGAGAGCCGAAGCAGATTCGAACCGACGTCCCTCTGCTTATCAGTCTAACGCCTTACCGCTAGGCCAAACTGTCTGGTGAATCACGAGACGTTAAATTGTCATTATGGTCACGAGACAGTTGACAGGGACCACTCCTAACCGTCATCGGATCAGGTGTCTCAGAGGTCAGACGGCTCGCGCCATCGGGTTGATCATGTCTGGGATTCGAACGTCCCTTTTTCTGATCGTGCAACCAGTGAAAAATCCACTTTTGACCCCCTCCCCCCCCTTTCCCCCCACACACACACACACACACACACACCACCACCACCACGCACGCACACACACACCTCACACACCACCACCACCACCACGCCCCACACACACTCCCCCACACACACCACACACACACACACACCACACATAAAGCACCACACAAAAATACACAACACCCAAACACACCCTTTAAAAAAAAGAAAACCAAAGAAACTAAAGCCCCACATAAAGAACCAAACAAACACAAAAACACAAACCAACACAACACACACACACACACCACACACAACAACCACAAGAACACACCAAACAATACCAAAACCAACAAAAACAACAAAAAACAAACAACACAAACAAACAACAACACAACAAAAAAAAAACCACACACACACACACGTATTCCAATTTCCCAAAATTTTTGAAAAAAAGGGAGTTTTTCCAAAGTAGCAGGTACATACCACTTTTGCACATTCCTCGATAGTTTTATTTAAACAAGATCCAATCACATAACAGGATTAAAAAAACAATTTAAATTTTTAAAAACAGAACACAAAATGGGAAAATTTCCCGGGGTAAACGTTAAAAAACCCCCGGGAAAATGTGGATTTCCAAAAGGGGAAAACCCCAAAATTTCAATTTGTGTTTTTTCTTAATTGGGGTTCCTTTGGTTTTTGTGTTTTGTCTTCCAAAACAAATTTTTTTCAATGGGGGGTTTTTTTTTGGTTTTTGGTTTTTTTGGTTTTTGGGGGGGGTTGGTTTGGGTTTGTGTGTGTGTGTGTGAGGGGTTTTTTTGATGGTGTGTGTGATTTTTTGGTTTTTGTTGTTTGTGAAGAGAGAGAGAGAGAGAGAGAGAGAGAGAGAGAGAAGAAGAAGAGGGAAAAAAAGACAGACCAGACAGACAGACAGACAGACAGACAGGAGACAGAGACAGACACAAAAAGAGAGTGTTTTTTTGTGTGCGTGCGGGCGTGCGGGCGGGGGGGCGGGGGGGGTCGCGTGCGTGTGGGGGTGTACCCTTTGAAACAAAAACTACATTTTGCATTACCAAACACCACATCACTCTTGGCATACTATTCAACCCCCCAAAGCAAAAAAACACACACACACAAACACACACAAAGAAACATGATGTAAGTAAACAGTCCTGCCTGATGACTTGGTACTTCCAGGCATAATGCACAGCCACGCTCTCCATCGTTTTCCTGGTGTCGGCAAAGCGGACGATTTGTGGCTGCAGTGGTACAGTGGTACTGGCAGCTAGCCAGCTCTGAGTGTCGGTGAAGTACATCAAATTGTTGGACCCGTTCAGCCACAGTGTGGTGTTGTCCGGAAAGCCTGTGACACAGGTGATTGGTGGAGTTGTGAGTGTAGTGTGGTGGGGGTGGTGGGAGGATGGGGGGGCGTGTGTGGGTGTGTGGGGGGGGAGGGGGTTGTATGTGTGTGTGTGTGTGGGGGGGTGTGCGTGTTGATTGTGTGTACTTGTGTGTGTATGAGTGTACCTGTGTGTGTGGTGTGTGTGTGATGTGTGTGTGTGTGCTTTGTGTGTGTGTGTGTGTGTGTGTGTGTGTGTGTGTGCGTGCGTGCGCGCGCGCGGTTGTGTGTGTGTGTACCTGTGTGTGTGTGTGTGTGTGTGTGTTGTGTGTGTGTGTGTGTGTGTGTGTGTGTGTGTGTGTGTACATGTGTGTGTGTGTGTGTGTACATGTGTGTGTACCTATGTGTTGTGTGTGTGTGTGTGTGTGTGTGTGTGTGTGTGTGTGTGTGATTGTGTGTGTGGTGTGTGTGCGCTGCGCCCGTTCGCGTCTGTGTATGTGTACCTTGTATGTGTGTGTGTGTGTGTGTGTGTGTGTTGTGTGTGTGTGTGTGTGTGTGTGTGTGTGGTGTGTTTATGTGTGTGTACCTGTGTGTGTGTGTGTGTGTGTGTGTGTGTGTGTGTTGTGTGTTTGTGTGTGTGTGTGTTGTGTGTGTACTTGTGTGTGTGTTTTTGTGTGTGTTGTGTGTGTGTGTGTGTGTGTGTGTGTGTGTGTGTGTGTGTGTGTGTGTGTGTGTGTGTGTGTGTGGTGTGTGTG
>JABMCL010001903.1:140000-152500 GCA_018857735.1 Alviniconcha marisindica | reverse complement strand
TTTCCTTGTCCCTGAATGAATGAATCTTGTTGTTTTATTGTCCCTGAATGAATGAATCTCGTTTTTTTGGGGGGGGGTCCCTGAATGAATTAATCTTGTTGTTTTCTTGTCCCTGAATAAATGAATCTTGTTGTTTTCTTGTTCCTGAATAAATGAATCTTGTAGTTTTCTTTTCCCTGAATGAATGAATCTTGTTGTTTTCTTGTGCCTGAATGAATGAATCTTGTTGTTTATTGTCCCTGAATAAATGAATCTAGTTGTTTCCTTGTCGCCGAATGAATGAATCTTGTTGTTTTCTTGTCCCTGAATGAATGAATAAATCTTTTTGTAATCTTGTCCCTGAATGAATGAATCTTGTTGTTTTCTTGTCCCTGAATGAATGAATCTTGTTGTTTTCTTGTCCCTGAATGAATGAATCTAGTTGTTTTTTTTATCCCTGAATGAATTAATCTTGTTGTTTTCTTGTCCCTGAATAAAAGAATCTTGTTGTTTTCTTGTCCCTGAATGAATGAATCTAGTTGTTTTTTTGTCCCTGAATGAATGAATCTAGTTGTTGTTGTTTTTGTGCCTGAATGAATAAATCTTGTTGTTTTCTTGTCCCTGAATGAATGAATCTTGTTGTTTATTGTCCCTGAATAAATGAATCTAGTTGTTTCCTTGTCCCCGAATGAATGAATCTTGTTGTTTTCTTGTCCCTGAATGAATGAGTAAATCTTTTTGTAATCTTGTCCCTGAATGAATGAATCTTGTTGTTTTCTTGTCCCTGAATGAATGAATCTTGTTGTTTTCTTGTCCCTGAATGAATGAATCTAGTTTTTTTTTTTTATCCCTGAATGAATTAATCTTGTTGTTTTCTTGTCCCTGAATAAATGAATCTTGTTGTTTTCTTGTCCCTGAATGAATGAATCTAGTTGTTTTTTTGTCCCTGAATGAATGAATCTAGTTGTGTTTTTGTCCCTGAATGAATGAATCTTGTTGTTTTCTTGTCCCTGAATGAATGAATCTAGTTGTTTTCTTGTCCCTGAATGAATGAATCTGTATACATGGCGCAAAAAAAACTTCCATCGACACAAAACCTTGCTTTTTCACAGCGCCAGATACACACACTGCATACATGCAGGCTGCTCTCACAAGCTAAAGCTACCAAAGACATTCATATCAATAAAGTACACAACAGCTCCGCGCTGACATGGCTGGTGCCACATGACACTGCTGCCATCACGGCACGTTCTGTGTACACCATACAACCATGCACCGTGTCACCTCATGCAAAGCCACATACGTAAGGTGCATACGTATTTAGCTGTAACCTGCCACCTGCGCTTTTGACAGAACGACCGGGTTTGTTTGTTGTTGTTTTTTTGGGGGGGGGGTCTTTTTACGTGCTACTGCGGTAACAGTGCTTGGAGTTTGCACCGAAAGTTGACCCCGGAGAAGAACATTCTCCCGCCGCTCCTGCCGGAACTCGAACCCCGAGACCTTTCGATCACGAGTCCGGCCCTCTAACCACTGAGCTATCCCCACTCCCAATTTCACTTCATTGGAATCCATCTGCAACTGCCCTTAAAACCTGCCACCTGCACCTTTGGTAAAATGACCCACGTGCTACTGCGGTAACACTGGGGTGGAACGGATACCGAAATAAGAATCAGCACAGAAAGTCAAAGCTGACCCGCCCCGGAGAAGAAGAAGAAGAAGAAGAAGAAGAAGAAGAAGAAGAAGAAGAAGAAGAAGAAGAACAACAACAACAACAACAACAACAACAACAACAACAACAACAAAAATCCCCGCAGCTCCTGCTGGAACTCGAACCCACTATCTTTTGATCACGAGCCCGGTGCTCTAACCACTGAGCTGTCTCCGCTTACCATGATGTATCAACCAGCTGACAGCAACCGAAGAGATCGGGCAATTTATGACAACAACAACAACAAAAGTCTAACACAGTAACGGTTTCTAGCTATAAAGTCAACCCACTAATTGATCTGAAGTGACTCAACCTACACAAGTATAGGCAATTATATTACATCGACATGATGATGACGAATGCATGCCTTAATTTAACCCATTCACTGCCCCAGCCTGTACAATTTCCGGGCTGAAATGTGCACGCACACGCCTGCAAACGGTAAATTTTCTGGTGCTATAACAAATCTACTTTCAATACGGTGCATTTTGATAAAAAATACTTTCACAATCTAATGCGAAAAAGAAAGCAGAAAGGTTTAAGGATATCGTATTTCCTACTTTCATTGGTCGTTTTGAAGTGAAATCATGGCAGAGAAAGGGTTAAACAGCACATTTTCATTGACGAACACGTGTATAGGCTTTGAGAAGAGTTGTGAAAGTAATACGCATTTAGTTATGACAGAGTCTGGTTGCCATGTGGTGACCCAGTGCGGCACACTCCGAGCATCGCTTTTCGGCACCTTCCTCCAAACTCTGCCAGATTTAGTTACGTCACTGAAGGGGTACTCTTATTTATCTCCGCGCAGCTGTCCAGCGACGCGGTCAGCGCCCTCCGAAAGGTTCGGGTACTAATATGACTGTAGAAGCAACCTAGCGCCAAAGCACGCACGTAAACATGAGGCGCATCCACCCCGGTTAACAAACCCAGTTCCGTCTCGATTCAAACGACTGTGGTTTTATTTCTGCTGGTGTAAACTTTGTTGGCGGCTATAAATGACACGCCTTGTTTTATTTGAGCTGTTTGTAACAAACTTACTACTGTTTGAGCACCAACAAAAAACTGCTCCTTAGCTGACAGTTTTCTGGACCCTATGGCGTAACTAAATACGGCAGTGGTTGAAGGAAGGATGTCGTAGCACCAAACTGGCAGTGCTACTATCAGGAAGTAAACATGGTGCTTAACGTCCACAGAAACCGTACGGCTAGGACATAAGGACAGGGTGAAGCAGCAGGTGGCTCTGCTACACCTAAAAAAGTCTCAGGTGTCCTGTGACGGGATCGTCTGCGAACACAGGCTGCCGTAAGCCCTAGCTACGGGGTGGGATCCCCAGAAAACTATAGTTGGCGGCAGCTGCCAAAAGTATTATTTTTGTCGCGACAAAACAGTGACAAACATGTGTATGTCGCGAAAAGAGTATGCTTGTCGCGACAACAATATTTTGTCGCGACAAAATTAAGTTTGTCGCGACAAGCATACTTTTGTCGCGGCAAAAGATGCGCTACAAAAAGTATGCTTGTCGCAACAAAATGTAAAATGTACATTATTATTACCACGCATATTTTTAAAACGCCATGGGCGGCGATGGAGAAGAAGTTACTGACTGATTTCTAACGCTCTGCCAACGCTGACCGGAATCGTACACGGCTTTGTTTCCGGGCCGTTTCCAGCTCTGCCCCCCGAGCTCTGGAATGTCGAGCTACCACAAACAGTCAGGGAAGTAGACTCCTTGGCGGCGTACCGCAGACTGTCTGAAAACTCACCTGTTCTCTGAATGACTTTGCACTACGTCTCTCTCTCTCTCTCTCTCTCCCAACTTGTTTTCTGAATGACTTACACTATGTGTCTTCCCCCCCCCACCTGTTTTCTGAATGACTTTGTATTATGTTCTCCCCACCTGTTTCTGAATGCTTTGCTTAGTGTCTCCTCCCACCTGTTTTCTGAATGACTTTGCACTTGTGTCTCCCCCACCTGTTCTCTGAACGACTTTGCCCCATGTCCGCCTCTGTTCTCTGAATGACTTTTATGTTCCCCCCACCCCCACCTGTTCTCTGAATGACTTTGAATGTGTCTCCCAAAACCCACCTGTTCTCTGAATGACTTTGCACTATGTGCCCCCACCCACGCCCACCGTTCTCTGAATGACTTTGTACCATGTCCCCCCCCCAAACACCACCACCACCTGTTCTCTGAATGACTTTTGACCATGTACCTCCCCCTCACCACCACCACCTGTTCTCTGAATGACTTCATTGTACCATGTGTCCCCTCCCCCTCACACACACCTGTTCTCTGATACTTTGTGCCATGTACCTCCCCACCCCACCACCACCACCTGTTCTCTGAATGACTTTTACCGTATGCTCCCCCTCCCCCCCACCCCCACACACACACCTGTCTCTCTGATTACTTTGTCCATGTGCCCCCCCCCCACCACCACCACCTGTTCTCTGAATGACTTGTACCATCGTCCCCTCCCCCCACACACACACACATACACCTGTTCTCTGATGACTTTGTACCATGTACCTCCCCCCCCCCCACCCACCACCACCTGTTCCCCTGAATGACTTTGTACATGGCCCCTCCCACACACACACACATACACCTGTTCTCTGAATGACTTTGTACCATGTACCTCCCCCCCCCCCCTCACCACCACCACCTGTTCTCTGAATGACTTTGTCACTATGTGGCTCCCCCCCGCCCCCCACCCTCCTTTATTTTAATTGTTATAGCTTTGTATTTCCTTCCCTCAACCCCCACCTCCTCCTCCCCCTTCCCACATACACCCTCCTCCAACACACTGAGCATTCAAGTTAAAAAAAATAATATATATATCTATAATGCTCATCATTATCATAATCATCATCGTCACCACACTATCAGTAGCTACACACGCTTTAGCCAGTGTGTTCACGCCGCTATCAAATTGCGTCCTGCTTGACACTGTCACGATTCAACCTTTCAACCTTTCAACCTTTCAAATCAACGCCCCTTCCATGCAAATCGTGTCATGTGTTTGGAGCAGGAGGTTAAAAGGGCATGTTCCGCAGTAAACGTTTTGTTGAGCCGGTTTGGCCTAGCGGTAAGGCGTTAGGCTGGTAAGCGGAAGGACCTCGGTTCGATACCGCTTCGGCTCTCCTTTCTCTTCTAAAAGGTTGTTTGGTTTGTGGACACTGTCCTGTGGCTTTGTCCATCACTTCCTACTGAACATTAAAATGGCTCTCATCGCTGCCCATCTTAATGCAGAAGTCATTCTGGTGGTGACAGTGTTGCGATAGGTATATAATCTCCCTCTTCCCCTCCACCCCCCGCTTCTCCCCGTCCCTAATAAGCCTTACGGTTTCTGTGGCCGTTAAGCACCATGTTTACGAAAACGTTTTAAACACAGCGTTCCAGGCGAGATCAAGAGGAGAGAGGTGGAGCTGGACCCTCAAGTTAGCCCAGAAGAGATCATGAGCAGGGAGGTGGAGCTGGGCTGCGAAAGTTGGACTTCTTCCGCTTCGGGTTGTTCCTCAACAGCAGTGCAACGGACATTGTCCTTGAGACTCTGCCAGCACGGCAGTTGAAATAGCAATTGCGCAGTGCACAAGTCGCTGGGCAATGGGGAGGGGACACCGCCTTAACACTTCCATTGTTCTAGCGGCGGTCCACGGTCTCTCCTCCGGTCTTTTTCGGGCGGTATCCGCGTCGAACCTTCACTCTCCCCCCCCCCCCCCCCCCTGTCCCCGTCCCTAATAAGCAACCTCGCTTCTGTGGACGTAAACACGTTTTGCCATGCCGTAATTTACGTTTTTAAACCACGCAGCCTATCAGATAATATATCACTGTGTACTGTGTGTAATCCTTAGTTATTGGCTCGACCAGTGAGAATCAAAGAGAGAAAAAAATGACTTAGCTGTATTATAAATAATGACCTACACGCTAGTGTAATCTAAATTATACAAACCTTCATAGAACCTGAAATTGCTCCCAAACACGCATTGTTGCGCACACAACAGACATAAGACTTTTTAAGTTTTAGGTCGAAGTGTAGAGGAAAGGAAAAAAAAAAAAAAGCAAGTAATTAATTGTTGAGGCGTTATATTTATAGCTGGCAGACCTTGAACAGAGTAAATCCGACGGGAGGATGGGGGTGGGGGGAGACAGACAGACAGACAGACAGACAAACAGACAGAGAGTCCTACTCCCTAAATAAAGAGCCTATTGGGTGCATTAGTCGCACCCCCCCCCCCACCACCACCACGGAAGCCGAATCCGACTTCTGGCACACAATGCTAAACCTAGAGCACAGGGGTTATCAAAAATCTGATCCTGATGTTATCAGAAATCTGATCCTAGTGGGGACCAGGATCAGATGTTTGATAACACCAGGATCAGATTTTTGATAACCCATGGCCCTCTGTCCTCTGTTAACTTGTGGCTTATATATATGCGTGGACAGATTTGTTTCGGTGGGATACATGTACTGAACCAAACTGCAAGCACTGCTTTACGACCTCCTTCCTTCAACCACTGCCGTATTTATTTACGCCACAGGGTCCAGAAAACTGTCAGCTAACGAGCAGTTTTTTGGTTGGTGCTCAAACAGAAGTAAGTTTGCTACAAACAACTCAAATTATATCAGACGTTTGTTTTATAACTGACCATGTTGCTTACGCCAGCTCAAATAAAACCAAAATCGTTTGAATCGAGACGGACATTTATTTTATTTTTTATTTTTACCCGGGGTAGATGCGCCTTATGTTTACGAGCGTGCTTTGGCGCTAGGTTGCTTCTACAGTCATATTTAGTACCCGAACCTTTCGGAGGGCGCTGACCGCGTCGCTGGACAGCTGCGCGGAGATAAAGAGTGCCCCTTCAGTGGCGTAACTAAATATGGCAGAGTTTGGAGGAAGGTGCCGGAAAGCGGTGCTCGGAATGTGGGAATGAACAAACAGACTAAAGCAAGCAAAATTAAAGAAAAAACAAGCACAATTTTGGCGGTTTCTTTATCTGTCCTACTTGGAAGCATAATGCCTCAAGTCTACCAGAAAACAAAACAAAAAGGTCAGTCCAGAACCAAGAATGTGTTTTTCTTAGGACCAAGCAGTAAAATATTATTGCAGTCCAAAATGTCTGAGAAAAAAAAAAAACAACTCACAAGATATAAGGATGTACCAATTCTGTCCGTTTTTTGTTTCTGTTTTTGTCCTAGTTGAAAACGAACTGCTTCATAAGTCATCAGGGGACGATGTTTTGATGACGAATTTGTTTTTGATGACGACATTGCCCCATGAGGGATGATTAAAGTTTTTGAATTGAATTGAACTGAATTGCGTAAACTAATATCGTGTGTTTTGATGTCGGTTGTTTTTAAATTGAATATGAAATGCACGCGTCTAGGACTCATCTGAGACGTAATTAAGTAAACATGGTGCTTAACGTCCACAGAAACCACAAGGCTTATTAGGGACGGGGAGAAAGGGAAGAGGAAATGGAGGTGTGTGTGTGTGTGTGTGTGTGTGTGTGTGTGTGTGTGTGTGTGTGTGTGTGTGTGTGTGTGGGTGTGTGGTGTGTGTGTGTGTGTGTGTGTGTTGTGTGTGTGTGTGTGTGTGTGTGTGTGTGGTGTGTGTGTGTGTGTGTGTGTGTGTGTGTGTGGTGTGTGGTGTTGTGTGTGTGTGTGTGTGTGTTGTGTGTGTGTGTGTGTGTGTGTTGTGTGTGTGTGTGTGTGTGTGTGTGTGTGTGTGGTGTGTGTGTGTGTGTGTGTGTGTGTGTGTGTGTGTGTGGTGAGTGTGTGTGTGTGTGTGTGTGTGTATGTGTGTGTGGTGGTGTGGTGGGTGGGTGTGTGTGGTGCGTGTGCGTGTGTGTGTGTGTGTGTGTGTGTGTGTGTGTGTGTGTGTGTGTGTGTGTGTGTGTGACCACGCTTTTATTATTATTATTATTATTATATGTTGCAAGATTATTATTTTTATCATAATGATGACTTATTTATTCTGATTTTATTTCTGTTTAAGGTCTTCCAGGTCGAAATACAACACCTCAACAATTAACTACTTTATTGGTTCTTTCTACACTTCGACATAAAATTATTCTTATTTTATCCGGCAAGGAAATTGCGCTGTCTAAATGGTCTGAAAAGAAAAAAAGAAATAGAAGAAACCGGGTACTCCCTGGGTGTCTAGTCTACATCGTGTCATGGTATCAGATGGCCGTCCATAAACATGTCTCAGTCCCACTCACTCGCTTTGTGAAGAGCTGCATACCCACACGTTTAGCAAACCGATCTGCCTGGGGCAAGCAAAGCTGAGTTCACTCGTCTTTCACAGTGAGCCGGTTTGGCCTAGCGGTAAGGCCACTAGGCTTATTAGGGACGGGGAGAAAGGGAAGAAGATATGGAGGTGTGTGTGTGTGTGTGTGTGTGTGTGTGTGTGTGTGTGTGCGTGCGTGCGTGCGTGCGTGCGTGCGTGCGTGCGTGCGTGCGTGCGTGCGTGCGTGCGTGCGTGCGTGCGTGCGTGCGTGCGTGCGTGCGTGCGTGCGGTAAGCGGAAGGACCTCGGTTCGATACCGCTTCGGCTCTCCTTTCTCTTCAAAAAAGGTTGTGGTTTGCGGACACTGTCCTGTGACTTTGTCCGTCACTTCCTACTGAAACATTAAGATGGCTCTCATTGCTGCCCATCTTAATGCAGAAGTCATTCTGGTGGTGACATTGTCGCGATAGGTATATAATCTCCCTCTCCCCCACCCTCCCCCCACACCTCCATACCCCCTTCCCCAACTTCTTCCCGTCCCTAATAAGCCTCATGGTTTCTGTGGACGTTAAGCACCATGTTTACTTACTTACTTACTCGTCTTTCTCATAGTTCAGGAGCTGTGTGAGAGTCGAGGTGGCTGTCCGTCCTAACGATCCTTCTGGTTTCCGTGGACGTAAAGCTATAATGAACCATGCTTCGGCATTGGTCTCAGCTTGTCCCTAACATGTCAACTGACATCCGAGGACATTAAGCAACACTACCTACCTACCTACCTACTCGTCTTTCACTACCCCCTTCCCGCCTTCTCCCCGTCTGCATAATAAGCTTCATGGTTTCTGTGGACGCTATAAGAACCATGTTTACTTACTTCTCCTCCATACCCCCTTCCCCCCATCTCCCCGTCCCTGATAAGCCTTATGGTTTTTGTGGACGTTAAGCACCATGTTCACTTACTTCGCCTCGATACTCGCCCTGATATAACCCTAATGGTTGACTGGGCGTAAAACACCAAGTTACTTACTTACTACCTCCATACCCCCTTCTTCCCGTCCCTAATAAGCCTTGTGGTTTCTGTGGACGTTAAGCACCATGTTTACTTACTTACTTACTTACTCATCTTTCACTCATCTTTTCTTCTGGGTTGCTATCCGCCTCATAGCCAACGTTCGAGCAAATGTTAGTGAGCCGGTTTGGCCCAGCGGTAAGGCATCAGGCTGGTAAACAGAAGGGCCTCGGTTCGATTCCGATTCTGCTCTCCTTTCTCGTCTTCAAACGTTGTGGTCTGTGGACACCGTCTTGTGACTCTGTCCCTCACAGTTAATGAAACGTTAAATTGGCTCTCATCGCTGTCCATCTTAATGTAGGAGTCTTTCTGGTGGTGACAGTGTAGCGATAGGTGTATAATCTCCCTCTTCCCCCCACCTCCATACCCCCTTTCCCCTCTTCTCCCCGTCCCTAATAAGCCATAATATGGTTTCTGTGGACGCGAAGAACCATGGCTGAAGTGTTAAGGGCTAGGTCAGACTTCCTGCTGGTGTGAATTTGCCTAGTCTGCGTTCCTCAGGACTTAACAAACAAGGAAGTTAATTAGCGCTCGAAAGACGTCACCCAAACACAACCGCAAAGACCCGAGTCGCCTACGGTAACTCTGTACTGACATGCGAGTAAATACAAGGTACATAAACTCCGCCAGAGGCACATCGTCGTGTCAAAGTTTTACCACTATTCTGTTTTATTGCCTTTCATAGTCTAATGGTTTAACTTGTGTGCACTGTGTTAGCTGCGGTTCAGTTGTACGAATCTGTATATAGAGAGCGCAAGCCACGCTTCCCATTCTTGTTAAAAAAAAATAATAATCATAATATGACTTTTTTTTAACAACAAGAATGGGAAGCGTGGCTTGCGCCTGTCTATATATACAGATTCGTACAACTGAATCGCAGCTAACACAGTGTACAATAAAACAGCGTTATAACTATTATAACTATATACAGATATTATCTGTATGACAGTTATAATGCTCTGTATGAGAAGCAAGAAACCCTCAAAGATTAGCAACAAAACACACAGAGAGAGGGGCGGGTGGTGGGGGTGGGGTGGTGGGGGGGGGGGGGGGGGGGGAATACAAGCTGCTTACTAGTTTTCAGGAATCCGACTAGACCAGTCCCACTCCCATACCTGTCACCGGGGTTATATACATATACCCCGACAGGCACAACTTTCGCGGTCTTAGCTGGGTACACACAGGCCGCTTCGCCCTTAAAGGAACTAGCCCACGCAGATTTGGCTAAAAAAAATAAAAAAACGATTTGGGTTTCAATTGCTTTTGTTTTAAGTACGATTTTAATAATAATAATAATAATAATAATAATAATAATAATAATAATAATAATAATAATAACAACAACAACAAGAGCAATAATAATAACGTACGTTTGTCATGCGTTCGTCAACGCCCTCGGCGCTCGCATGATTCATATTAACCTAAATACGATATTCTATTCACATGTAGAGCACATTGATACCAAAACAATTTACATAAAGTATCATATGGAAAACACACACACACACACACACACACACACACACACGCACACGCACGCACGCACGCACGCACGCACGCACGCACGCACGCACGCACGCACGCACGCACGCACGCACACACACACACACACACACACACACACACACACACACACATTGACTGTAGCAGAAATTGGGTATTGAGATTAGTTGGGGCGGAAATACCGCGAGAAGAGGAATGCTTTCAGTTTTGCTTTAAAACATGACATGGTTGAGCAAGGTCTAAGGTCTTGTGGGAGTGAATTCCAAATGTGGGGTCCAAAGCAAGAGAAAGCGCGAAAGCCATGAGTCTTGCGCTTGTATTGTCTTCAGTCTTGCGGATCTTCAGTATGCGGGTGTCAGAAGAAGAGCGCAGTGTACGAGACGGAGTATAGACATGTAGCAGTTCAGAAAGGTAAGCAAGATTTTCATGTAGCATTAATTTCTGCTTTGGCCCTTTTGAAATACTCCAATTTAAGACTAACTGTTGTGGTCTAAAAATAGACTGGGGTGCAGCTACTTAAGGAATACGTATTACGTCATTACATTTTGTTGTTTTACACACTTTTCTTTTTTTTACGGCCTGCAAACAATTGACAATCGCGTCGTCTCAGGCATGTAATCTGCTCAGGCCGTATAATCTGTCGGGCGACTTCAAAATTCTTGTGTAAATAATGTTATATCTTTCTTTGAATAAATCTCCTAATCGTGTAATGTCTACTTCACTATAGTGGATGAGACCGGTAGCTGCCGTTTACTAATAAGGCTCGACGCTGGACCGCAGTGCAAGGTGTTGGGTGACGAATTTTCTCAACGTATTGATCCGATGCTACTACAGGAAATATTTTAGACACCATTTTCTAATAATAATAATAATAGAGAAAAGAAAAACTACCGGCCGGTGGCACGCCAGAAACACACACGTTACGCAAATAGGTAGCACTTAATAGAATATTTAAACGTATAGTTCCGGTAGACTACTCCTATCGATCAAAAAGGAAGTATCAGGAACCTTTCCTTTTGCTTGTCTAGTAACAGTTTTGCCTGTTTCACATCGCAGACGTCTAACCTTGTGCACCGCTCTCTCCACCTCTCCACCTGCTCACCCAGGTTTACCAGCCGCGACCTGTATAAATCTACGTTGCCGGTCTCTTGCCAATCGAGCTCAACGTTCTTTTTATTTTGGTCCTCCAAAGATAAATGGTAGTAACACCAAATATATTTCTGCTTTGACTGCATAATCTTCAGAACACACACACACACACACACACACACACACACACACACGCACGCACGCACGCACGCACGCACGCACGCACGCACGCACACACACACACACACACACACACACACACACACACACACACACACACACACACACGCACACACACACACACACACACACACACACACACACACACACACACACACACACACACACACACACACACACACACACACTCACTAAAGGAAAAGAACTATGAAAATATAAACACCATTGTTTCATTCTCAGTTCTTCGTTGCTTTTGTTCAATGGGCTATTTGCTCCATATAATAGCACATGAAAGAATGCATTTATTATCTATTAATACAAAAGAAGGTGGCACACAACACAAAACACATGTCGCGTCCCGTGTTCTCCTGTTGTGTACATAGTCCTGGTCATTCTGTTCAGTTTTGTCATTCTTACCATCAGTAACTACTTCTAGAACCATTATTTCCTTTGACCTTTCCTTCTCCTTTCTATAATCCTGACGTCAAATTATCAAGGTCGTAATGACGTCAAAATGATTTTGCCATCATTTCATTCACCCAAACACATAAAATGTTCGAATGAACGCTATTGGGACATTTCATTGCTCGTCTTGGAAATTTCAAACAATATCAAATTATTGTTGTTGTTGTTTGGGTTTGTTGTTGTTGTTGTTGTTGTTTGGGTTTGCTGTTGTTGTTGTTGTTGTTGTTTTGCTGTTCCCCGTGAAAAGGTTAGGAAAATGAAATTTGTTCACACACACT
>JABMCL010001903.1:117500-120000 GCA_018857735.1 Alviniconcha marisindica | reverse complement strand
TGCAGAATAAAGAAACGTCAGGGTTTTAGTAGTGAGCATGATTGTTGTGATATGACATGCCTGATTCTGATTTGCATAATAAAGAAACGTCACCGTTTTAACAGTAAACATTATTGTTGTGATATGACATGTTTAATTATTATCATTTGCAGAATAGAGACACGTCAGGGTTTTAGTAGTGAGCAGTATTGTTGTGATATGACATGCCTGATTCTGATTTGCATAATAAAGAAACGTCACCGTTTTAACAGTAAACATTATTGTTGTGATATGACATGTTTAATTATTATCATTTGCAGAATAGAGACACGTCAGGGTTTTAGTAGTGAGCAGTATTGCTGTGATATGACATGCCTGGTTCTGATTTGCAGAATAGACACACGTCAGGGTTTTAGTAGTGAGCAGTATTGTTGTGATATGACATGCCTGGTTCTGATTTGCAGAATAGACACACGTCAGGGTTTTAACAGTGAGCAGTATTGCTGTGATATGACATACCTACAGGGTTTTAACAGTGAGCATTATTGCTGTGATATGACATGCCTACAGGGTTTTAACAGTGAACATTATTGCTGTGATATGACATGCCTACAGGGTTTTAACAGTGAGCATTATTGCTGTGATATGACATGCCTACAGGGTTTTAACAGTGAGCATTATTGCTGTGATATGACATGCCTACAGGGTTTTAACAGTGAGCAGTATTGCTGTGATAACACATGCCTACAGGGTTTTAACAGTGAGCATTATTGCTGTGATATGACATGCCTACAGGGTTTTAACAGTGAGCATTATTGCTGTGATATGACATGCCTACAGGGTTTTAACAGTGAGCATTATTGCTGTGATATGACATGCCTACAGGGTTTTAACAGTGAGCATTATTGCTGTGATATGACATGCCTGATTTTGATTTGCAGAACAGACACACGTCAGGGTAGAGGTTGAGAGCACGTTGTCGTGTTGTGACCCATGTTTCATTTTGCTTTGCAGGACAGTGTGACGTCGAAGCCAGCCGTTTGTAGCAAAGGGTCGTTTCTTTTGACCAAGCACAGTCTTTTAACGGTGAGTTGTTTCATGGTCACACATCATCCGTTTGTAGCAAAGGGTCGTTTCTTTGGACCAAGCACAGTCTTTTAACGGTGAATCGTTTTATGATCACACGTCAGCTGTTTTTATAGCAAAGGATCGTTTCTTTTGACCAAGCACAGTCTTTTAACGGTGAGTTGTTTCACGATCACACATCAGCTGTTTGTAGCAAAGGATCGTTTCTTTTGACCAAGCACATTCTTAAAACGGTGAGTTGTTTTACGTTCACACATCAGCTGTTTGTAGCAAAGGATCGTTTCTTTTGACCAAGCACATTCTTAAAACGGTGAGTTGTTTCACGATCACGCATCAGCTGTTTGTAGCAAAGGATCGTTTCTTTTGACCTAGCACATTCTTAAAACGGTGAGTTGTTTCACGATCACACATCAGCTGTTTGTAGCAAAGGATCGTTTCTTTTGACCAAGCACATTCTTAAAACGGTGAGTTGTTTCACGATCACACATCAGCTGTTTGTAGCAAAGGATCGTTTCTTTTGACCAAGCACATTCTTAAAACGGTGAGTTGTTTCACGATCACACATCAGCTGTTTGTAGCAAAGGATCGTTTCTTTTGACTGAATAGTCTTTTAACGGTGAGTTGTTTCATTATCACACATCAGCTGTTGCTGTTTTTGTTCTAGTAATCTCCTATGCAAGCACACTCCGTTTATGGACAGTATTGTTTTCAACAACAAAATCAGTCAAGGTTTATTCTGATGAAAACCGTCCCAAAATAGCCATACTATCTACATTTACGGTATGGATAAGTACTCACTTTGATTACAGCGAATTAGTTTCTAACAGTAATTTTCTTTTTCTTCGATACCCGGGAAGCATTATATAATACATTAATTGCAGTTAAGCAGTGTGTTCGTTCGCTTGCTACTTAGTTTTTTTTAATGTCGCTTGTTCTAGTGTGTGTGTGTGTGTGTGTGTGTGTGTGTGTGTGTGTGTGTGTGTGTGTGTGTGTGTGTGTGTGTGTGTGTGTGTGTGTGTGTGTGTATGTGTGTGTGTGTGTGTGTGAGTGTCTGTGTGTATGTGTGTGTGTGTGTGTGTGTGTCGGTGTGCGGTGTGTGTGTGTGTGTGTGTGTGTGTGTGTGTGTGTGTGTGTGTGTGTGTGTGTGTGTGTGTGTGTGTGTGTGTGTGTGTGTGTGTGTGTGTTATCTTCTAGGCAATTCTCGGTGAATGTAAAAGAATAGACTTAAACTGATTTCATTCTCCTTTACCTCCTTGGTTTTTGGGAGCACCTCCGCCTTTACAGTCTGGTCATGGGTACCGTTAAAATAGAACGGTGTATCTGTTTGGAGACTTGTTCTTTTACTGCTGAGTGTTGTTGCAAGTAGAGTATGAAGTAGGCTTTGGTGAAGTCCGTGTTACTTGGGTTTTACGTGAGTCTCGTGCTTCACGTGAGA
>JABMCL010001903.1:107500-110000 GCA_018857735.1 Alviniconcha marisindica | reverse complement strand
GCTAACTCAGTAACAGGAGTTAGTTAGTTGGTGCTTTGACTTTGAGTCCAGTCAACCACATAGGGTTATCTCAGGGTTATCTAAGGGCTAACTTCAGTAACAGGAGTTAGTTAGTTGGTGCTTTGACTTTGAGTCCAGTCAACCACATAGGGTTATCTCAGGGTTATCTAAGGGCTAACTTCAGTAACAGGAGTTAGTTACTTGGTTACTTTGAGTCCCAGTCAACCACAAGGGTTATCTTAGGGTTATTCCATCAGGGCTAATTTAAGTAACAGAGAGTTAGTTGTGTTTGACTTTGAGTCCAGTCAACACATAGGTTTATCAGCTCAGGGCTAACTTAAATAACAGGAGTTAGTAGTTGCATGCTTTGAGCCCAGTCAACCACATAGGGTTATCTCAGGCTACAGTAACATAGTTAGTGTAGTTAGCTGCTTTTGACTTTGAGCCCAGGTTCAACCACATAGGGTGATCTCAGGGCTAACTAGGAACAGTAGTTAGTTAGTTAGTTATTGATTTGAGTCCAGTCAGTCACATCAGGGTTATCTCAGGGCTAACTTCAGTAACAGGAGTTAGTTAGCTGGGCTTTGACTTTGAGTCCAGTCACACATAGGGTTATCTCAGGCTAACTTCAGTACAAGTTAGTTAGTTGGTGCTTGTTTGGTCAGTCAACCACATAGGGTTATCTCAGGGCTAACTTCAGTAAAGGGTTGTTAGTTGTGCTTTGAGTCAGTCAACCACATAGGGTTATCTCAGGGCTAATTCAGTAACAGGAGTTAGTTAGTTGGTGCTTTGACTTTGAGTCCAGTCAACCACAAGGGTTATCTCGGGTATTCAGGGCTAACTTCAGTAACAGGAGTTAGTTAGTTGTGCTGACTTAGCCTACCAATAGTATATAACGTACAGGAGTAGTGGGTGCTTTGACTTTGAGTAGTACCATAGGTAATTCAGGGCAACTCGAACAGGAGTTAGTTAGTTGGTCGATGAAACTTTGAGCCATCAACCACATTAGGGTTATATCAGGGCTAACTTCAGTAACAGGATTAGTTAGTGTGCTTTGACTTTGAGTCCAAACAACCACATAGGATTATCTCAGGCTAACTTCAGTAACAGGAGTTAGTTAGTTGTGCTTGACTTTGAGTCCAGTCAACCACATAGGGTTATCTCAGGCTAACGTAAGTAACAGGAGTTAGTTACGTTGGTGCTTTGACTTTGAGTCCAGTCAACCACAAGTTATCTCCTGGTTTCTAAGGGCTAAGTAAGTAAACAGAGTTTAGTTAGTATGTTTTGATTTTAGTCAGTCACCACATAGGGTATATCTCAGGGCTAACTCACTAACAGAGAGTTATTAGTTGGTGCTTTGACTTTTGAGTCCATCAACCATAGGTTATCTCGGTTACTAAGGTAACTTCAGTAACAGGAGTTAGTTTAGTTGGTGCTTGACTTTGAGCCCAGTCAACCACTAGTGTCTATTCGGGTTTCTCTGCTTATTCAGTACGAGTTAGTTTTGGTGCTTTGCTTTGGTCCAGTCAACCACATAGGGTTATCTAAGGGCTAACTTCAGTAAGAGAGTTAGTTAGTTTTGGGGCTTTGACTTTGAGTCCAGTCAACCACATAGGGTTATCTCAGGGTTATCTAAGGGCTAACTTCAGTAACAGGAGTTAGTTAGTTGGTGCTTTGACTTTGAGTCCAGTCAACCACGGGTTATCTCAGGGTTATCTCAGGGCTAACTTCAGTAACAGGAGTTAGTTAGTTGGTGCTTTGACTTTGAGTCCAGTCAACCACATAGGGTTATCTCAGGGTTATCTAGGGCTAACTTCAGTAACAGGAGTTAGTTAGTTGGTGCTTTGACTTTGAGTCCAGTCAACCACATAGGGTTATCTCAGGGTTATCTAAGGGCTAACTTCAGTAACAGGAGTTAGTTAGTTGGTGCTTTGACTTTGAGTCCAGTCAACCACATAGGGTTATCTCAGGGTTATCTAAGGGCTAACTTCAGTAACAGGAGTTAGTTAGTTGGTGCTTTGACTTTGAGTCCAGTCAACCACATAGGGTTATCTCAGGGTTATCTAAGGGCTAACTTCAGTAACAGGAGTTAGTTACTTGGTACTTTGAGCCCAGTCAACCACACAGGGTTATCTTAGGGTTATTTCAGGCGAGTCAGGGCTAATTTAAGTAACAGGAGTTAGTTCGTGGTTTGAGCCCAGTCAACCACATAGGTTTATCCCAGGGCTAACTTAAATAACAGGAGTTAGTTGATGCTTTGAGCCCAGTCAACCACTTAGGGTTATCTCACGGCTGACAGTAACATAAATTAGTAAGTAAGTTAGCTGCTTAGTTAGTACTTTGAGCCCGGTTAACCGCATAGGGTGGTCTCAGGGCTAACAGGAACAGTAGTTAGTTAGTTATTCAGTTAGTCAGTTAGTCAGTTAGTTAGTTAGTTAGTTAGTTAGTTAGTTAGTTGGTTGGTTGGTTGATTGGTTGGTTGGTTGGTTGGTTGGTTAGT
>JABMCL010001903.1:82500-97500 GCA_018857735.1 Alviniconcha marisindica | reverse complement strand
AAGAAGAAGAAGTCCCAGGAGGAGAAGAAGAAGAAGAAGAAGAAGAAGAAGAAGAAGAAGAAGAAGAAGAAGAAGAAGAAGAAGAAGAAGAAGAAGAAGAAGTCGTCCAAGAAGAAGAAGAACAAGAAGTAGTAGTAGTAGTCCGAGAAGAAGAAAAAGAAGTCCAAGAAGAAAGCCAAGAAGAAGAAGTAGAAGTTCAAGAAGAAGAAGAAGTCGTCCAAGAAGAAGAAGAAGAAGAAGTAGTCCGAGAAGAAGAAGAAGAAGAAGTTCGAGAAGAAGAAGAAGAAGAAAGAAGAAGAAGTTCGAGAAGAAGAAGAAGAAGAAGAAGAAGAAGAAGAAGAAGAAGAAGAAGAAAAAGAAGTTCAAGAAAAAGAAGTTCAAGAATAAGAAGAAAAAGAGAAAAAGTTCAAGAAGAAGAAGTTCAAGAAGAAGAAGTTCGAGAAGAAGAAGAAGTTCAAGAAGAAGAAGAGGAAGAAGAAGAAGAAGAAGAAGAAGAAGTCGTCCAAGAAGAAGAGGATTTCTAGAAAACAGAACAAATATTTTAAACAGAACGAGGGCAAGAGCGCTCGTGTAGAATCAGCATACAGAGGAGTTAGTTAGCGCTCGAAATACGTAATTAAGTACAACAGCAAAGACCTGAGTCGCCTAGCATGCGTGTAAATACAAGGTATATACACTCCACTAGAGGTACATCATTACAGAGGATCGGACGCGTACACTATCCTGGATTTTGAGCTTTTTAACTAACCCGTGAAAATCGGCGCTGCAAGTGAAAATGAATGCACTAGGTGTGCCAGTGTTGCTCACAGAGCATGGCGTTGCAAGTGAAAATGAATGCCAGTGTCGCTCACGTTGCAAACGAAAATGACTGCATAGCTGTGCCAGTGTTGCTGACAGAATGACTGCATAGCTGTGCCAGTGCTGCTGACAGAATGACCGCATAGCTGTGCCAGTGTTGCTGACAGAATGACCGCATAGCTGTGCCAGTGTTGCTGACAGAATGACTGCATAGCTGTGCCAGTGCTGCTGACAGAATGACCGCATAGCTGTGCCAGTGTTGCTGACAGAATGACCGCATAGCTGTGCCAGTGTTGCTCACAGAGCATCGCGTTGCACGTGACAATGACCGCATAGTTGTGCCAGTGCTGCTGACAGAATGACCGCATAGCTGTGCCAGTGTTGCTACAGAGCATCGCGTTGCACGTGACAATGACCGCATAGTGTGCCAGTGCTGCTGACAGAATGACCGCATAGCTGTGCCAGTGTTGCAAACAGAGCATCGCGTTGCACGTGACAATGACCGCATAGTTGTGCCAGTGCTGCTGACAGAATGACCGCATAGCTGTGCCAGTGTTGCTACAGAGCATCGCGTTGCACGTGACAATGACCGCATAGCTGTGCCAGTGCTGCTGACAGAATGACCGCATAGCTGTGCCAGTGTTGCTCACAGAGCATCGCGTTGCACGTGACAATGACCGCATAGTTGTGCCAGAGTTGCTGACAGAATGACCGCATAGCTGTGCCGGTGTTGCTCACAGACTAATGACGCTGTTCTCCCCGCGGTGTCAGGATGCCGGCGGCAGGCTGGTGGAGATTGTGGACTGCAGCACCCAGACCCGAGACATCCTCTACGACGGCGGGCTGAAGACATCGGCCAGGGCCCAGGCCCAGACCTCGCGTCTCACCGCCTTCTTTCGCCAGCAGGACCAGGACTCCACTGCCGGTGAACCGTCCGCTGAGGTCTGTGCTGAGGGGTATAGTGAGTGAGTTGGTTGGTTAGGTAGGTAGATGGGTAGGTAGGTAGGTTGGTGGGTGGGTTAGTTGGTTGGTTGGTTGGTTGGTTGGTTGGTTGGTTAGTTGCTTGGTTGGTTAGTTAGATGGTTAGTTAGCATGACAGCTAGCCTGACCGTTTAGCATGACAACCAGAGAACCAATTTGACCGCTTGCCATGACAACCAGCCTGGCTAATAGCATGACAACCAGCCTGACCTTTTAGCATGACAACCAGCCTGACCGCTAATGGCATGACAACCAGCCTGACCTTTTAGCATGACAACCAACCTGACCATTTAGCACGGCAACCAGACTGAGCACTAATAGCATGACAACCAATATGACCGTTTAGTATGCCAACCAAGCTGACCACCGCTCTTGTTCCATTTGATTCTGAATGAGTGACTGCGGCATTTTTATATAGCGGGTTTTGAATATCCACCGAAGTGGTGTACTTACAGCGCTGTTTGGTTGTTACATGGCTGGTGCCACGTGAAACTGCTGCCGACCCAGCGCACGTTCTGTGTACACCACACAACAGTGCAACAATTTACGGCGTCACTTTATTCGAAACCACACACCTAGGGTGCATGTGCGTTTAACCGTTTAAACCTGCCACCTGCACTTTGGGCAGAATGACCTGGATCGTTTGACGTGCTACTGCGGTGACACGGGCGGTGGAACGGATGTCGAAATGAGAGCCAGCGGTGTTGACGTGTTGTTGTCCGTCACACTCCGAGCACCGCTTTCCGGCACCTTCCTCCAAACTCTGCCAGATTTAGTTACGTCACTGAAGAGGCACTCTTTATCTCCGCGCAGCTGTCCACCGACGCGGTCAGCGCCCTCCGAAAGGTTTGGGTACTGATATGACTGTAGAAGCAGCCTAGCGCCCAAGCACGCAAGTAAACATGAGGCGCATCCAGCCCGGGTAAAAAAAGAAAAAAAGTACCGTCTCGATTCAGACGATTTTGGTTTTATTTAAGCTGGCGTGGTCAGTTAGAAAAGAAACGTCTGATATAATTTGTGTTGTTTGTAACAAACTTGCTACTGCTAAGCACCACCAACAACAAAACTGCTCGTTAGCTGACAGTTTTCTGGACCCTATGGCGTAACTAAATACGGCAGTGGCTGAAGGAAGGACGTCGTAAACCATCCCTAATGACTGATTTTGAGTTGTTTGTAACAGACTTACTACTGTTTGAGTACCAACAACAACAACAAAAAACTGCTCGTTAGCTGAGTTTTCTGGACCCTATGGCGTAACTATAAATACGGCAGTGGTTGAAGGAAGGACGTCGTAAACCATCCCTAATGACTGATTTTGAGTTGTTTGTAACAGACTTACTACTGCTTGAGTACCAAAAAAAAAAAAAAAATGCTCGTTAGCTGACAGTTTTCTGGACCCTATGGCGTAACTAAATACGGCAGTGGTTGAAGGAAGGATGTCGTAAACCATCCCTAATGACTGATTTTGAGTTGCTTGTAACAGACTTACTACTGCTTGAGTACCAACAAACAAACAAACAAAAAACCTGCTCGTTAGCTGACAGTTTTCTGGACCCTATGGAGTAGCTAAATACGGCAGTGGTTGAAGGAAGGACGTCGCAAACCATCCCTAATGACTGATTTTGAGTTGTTTGTAACAGACTTACTACTGCTTGAGTACCAAAAAAACAAAAAAACAAAAACAAAAAAACAAAACTGCTCGTTAGCTGACAGTTTTCTGGACCCTATGGCGTAACTATAAATACGGCAGTGGTTGCAGGAAGGACACAAACTGTAAATATATACATTTTTAACCTGTTCGTAAAGCGAGCAGACTTGTAAATAATGTAAATATGTAAAATATGTTTTTAACCTCATCCCCGAAAGAACCACTAGACCCGAGTAAATATATCATAGATTCAAAGTAAGAAATTTTATGTAATAATAATTCATTATACAGCCAAACGGATTATATTAACTTTAGATGATTAAGAGCTTCGTATATCTTGTCCCTAATATGTCATCTGACATCCGAGGACATTAAGAACCAAGTAGTAGTAGTAGTAAGGAAGGACGTCGTAAACCAGTGCTTGGAGTTTGGTCGTCCGCCCCCTTTGCAGGACCAGGACTTCCAAGACGCCTTCCGGTCCCGGAAGCTGACGCCGACAATGCCGAGCAGCTGGGCGGAAGAGGAACGCCGGAAAGCCTCGCTGTACGGTGCGCGAGATGATCCGAGAGGCGAGGCCGGATTCGGCCGACGATCAATAGCACTCATCAACAGGTTCAAGAGGAAGGTGATTTATTTATTTATTTATTATTATTTTTTTTGCCGGGTTTTTGGGTCCTATATAGATCCAAACACACACACACACACAAAAGGTTCAAACGAACGCTTATTTATTTTGACACGGACACACAGTGTGCTAATTTTCCAGAGAAACCCTCTTTGTCAAGCCACAAAAACGACACTTAAATAATTAGCGTTCGTTTCAACCTGTTTGTGTTTGGATCTTGTTTTAGAACGCTAGCAGTCATTCTGTTTCAGATTTTTAACATTTTTTTTTTTCCTATGAAAAAAGACGGCCGCTAAAGATATATAGAGAACTATAGCTTTCATGCAGCGCTGTTGCCTGATCAACGACACAAACTCACTGCGCGTTTTAACTAAGGAGGAAAGTTGGTTTGGTGGCAAACTGGGTCGTGATGAACTTTGGTGACTAGCTGGGTAGTGATGAACATTGGTGACTAGCTGGGTTCCGATGAACACTGGTGACTAGCTGGCTCGTGAAGTGACTAGCTGGGTTGTGATGAACATTGATGACTAGCTGGGTTCCGATGAACACTGGTGACTAACTAGAGTGTGGTGAACACTGGTGACTAGCTGGATTGTGATGAACATCGGTGACTAGCTGGGTTGTGATGAACATCGGTGAGTGCCTGGGTTGTGGTGAACATTGGTGAGTGCCTGGGTTGTGGTGAATATTGTTGAGTGCCTGGGTGGTGGTGAACATTGGAAAGTGCCTGGGTTGTGGTGAACATTGGTGAGTTCCTGGGTTGTGGTGAACATTGGAGACTAGCTGGGTTGTGGTGAACAGTGAGCCTGGGTTGTGGTGAACATTGGTGAGTGCCTGGGTTGTGGTGAACATTGGTGAGTGCCTGGGTTGTGGTGAACATTGGTGAGTGCCTGGGTTGTGGTGAACACTGGTGAGTGCCTGGGTTGTGGTGAACACTGGTGAGTGCCTGGGTTGTGGTGAACATTGGTGAGTGCCTGGGTTGTGGTGAACACTGGTGAGTGCCTGGGTTGTGGTGAACACTGGTGAGTGCCTGGGTTGTGGTGAACACTGGGCTGTGTGGTGAACACTGATGACTAGCTGGGTTGTGGTGAACACTGGTGACTAGCTGGGTTGTGGTGAACACTGATGACTAGCTGGGTTGCGGTGAAGATGGGTATAACTATGCTTTGGATGCGAGGAACCTGGGTGACTAAAGCAGGGGTTTGAAGACCGCTGCGCTAGAACACTGCAAATGACGAGTTTGTTTGTGTAGCACGCGCACGCAAATGACGAGTTTGTTTGTGTAGGCACTGCAAATGACGAGTTTGTTTGTGTAGGCACGCAAATGACGAGAGCGTGAGAATCGCTGACGGTGGACTATTGACTGTACGTCGAAACTTTTTTTTTTTTTTAATTTAATTTTTTGTTCGTTAATTAATTCATTAGTTCTCCTCTCCGGTCGAACAGCCCAAAGCAGAGTCTTCTGTCGCCCCGGGCATGGTCATCGACGACCCGTCAGACTCTGTGGAGCTGGCGTGCAAGGAACTGACGGAGCAGTTGCCCAAGCTGTCGCCGGACGAGGCCTCGGCCCTGCTGACCAAGCGACTCCGGCTCGTCCTGATGAACCACATCGACCAGTCCGTGGACCACGCCCGTACCTTGCTGTCTGTGCGTCGGCCCTGAGTGATTTGTTCCTTCAGTGTGTGTGTGTGTGGGGGGGGGGGGGGGGGGGGGGGAGGGAGAGTGGGGGGGGGAGGGGAGTGGGGGAGGGGGGGGAGTGTGTGTTGTGAGTGTGGGGTGTGTGTGTGTGTGTTTGTTGTGTTGTGTATGTGTGTGTGTGTGTGTGTGTGTGTGTGTGTGTGAGTGTGTGCGCCGCGCGTGTGTGTGTGTGTGTGTGTGTGCGTGCGTGAGTGTGTGTGTGTCTGTGTGTGTGTCTGTCTGTCTGTCGGTCGGTCTGTCTGTCTGTCGGTCTGTATATATGTGTCTCTGTGTATGTCTGTGTATGTGTGTGTTTATCCGTTCCCTATTTTTGTTTGATTAAGCTATAAAGCGCTTTATCACTCTCCAAAGTGCCTACTATAGTTGCTGTTGTTGTTGTTGTTGTTGTTGTTGTTAACTGATTGAATGGTATATTAATTTACTGACTGATTAACGTTTCACTTCGTCTTTGACCCAAACGTCTCAGACTGTTATTATGTGATGCAAACACTGTGGCTTCGTGGTTGACCAGGATGTCTTGGACCTCAGGAGCAGTGCCAGAGAAGACAGCCAAATCATAGCAGTGGTGGTGAGTGATCTCTATCCTCACTTTTGGCTACGTGCATAGTACTGAACGCTCAGCAAGGATTATTTACACCACGTTCTCAGAAACACGTCTTCCGTTTTGACACAAGTGCACACGCTGTCTGTCTGGCTGTCCTCTCTCTCTCTCTCTCTCTCTCTCTCTCTCTCTCTCTCCTCTCTCTCTCTCTCTCTCTCTCTCTCTCTCCCTCCCCCCCTCCCTCTCTCTCTCTGTCTGTCTGTCTGTCTGTCTCTGTTTCTCTTTGTCTCTGTCTGTCCTGTCTGTCTGTCTGTCTGTCTGTCCTGTCCGTCTGTCTGTCTGTCCCTCTGACTCTCGTCTCTTTCATCCTCTCCTCTTCATCTCTCTCTCGTCTCTCGCCCATCTCTCTCTCTCTTCAAAATGGCGCTGAGCTACGGAAGTGTGGTTACTGCTCGTCAGCTTTTGTGTGCTAGTGGTGTTTAGCTGGAGAGTTAGTTCTTTCTTTCTTTACCAAAATGATTGTAACAGACTGGCAGTGGCCGAAGAACCAAGGATGGAAGTGCTGAGGCAAAGTTCACGTAGTTACGGACAGTTTTTTGTTTTTTCATGTGCCGGTGTGTTTTTGCCGGTTTGTGTCGGACACGTGGATCGCTCAGCGTCAATGGTCTGCTGCCTGATGGCAGATGGTCGCTGTTGACTTGTTCATTGTTAACCTTTGGTGGATCAGGCGCCAGGATGCGGATCAGGAGGTGAAAGAAGCCGGACTAGTGCCAAGGATAGCAGCACAACGTCATCTTGTCATTCTTGACCGTTTACTTTATGTGATGTTGTGAATCCATATTCGAACTTTGCCGGTGTTTTCTTCGCCGGCCAGCCCGGCTGGCTCTCACCAGTTACCAGTTACGTCACACCCACCGTTGGCGGTGGGGAGAAAGTACTGACGCGCCGTCAAGAGGTCGTAAAAACACTTAACCAGCAGCGTCGGCTTATCTTTTCCACGCCACACAGCTTCGATGGTATGAGCTGCACACCGTCACGCTCCAACCATCTGGCCACCAGCTGCAAGCTAAGTTGATCAGTTCCGTATTATCATTTGTTAGTTTAGTATCTGCCTGTCTGCAGTTTGTTGTTTGAGAAAGGTGTTTTTGCTGAAAATTTACGCATGATTTGTATTGTCTAAGTAAAATAAGCGTTCCGTTTAACCTCTTTTTTTGCTCCACATCTCGTCATGTAATGCGCCCCCTTGTCTCCCTAGGCCATGAGTTCGCCCCTCCCTCCACCATGTTATTGACTACTTAGCCAACACTTGACTTCTCTTTAAACTGCAGCCGCCATGGCGCTCCAGAGCTCGTCTCTGTTTGCCTGGGTGCCCATGTAGAAGTGAAGAAAGATCCCAAGCAAATGACGTTCCATATACCTCACTGTTTAATGCCCCTCACCAGACAGATTTTCTACAGGCGTTATGTGTGTGATGTTGCAGGAACTGCGGGGTATCAGGTCGACTGGCTGGATGAGGGCACCAATCCAACCAGGACCATCCATGTAGAAGACAGTAATGACATCAGTATAGTACCCACTGACCTTCCCAGCCAGGACCTTTTCCGGACTAAGATCCAAGTCAACTGTGATACTGTTAAGCTAGTGACAATAACGATCTTCTACAGCACAGGTACAATCCTAGTCCAGGGAAACAGGTGTCCCCGTTGGAGAGACGAAGAGTTTAGTTCCCTCATCAAGTGCATTAGGGCCATCTACGCCTTTGTCGACCGGGTGAAGGAGCCGGGGTTGCATGAAACGGTAACATCGAATCTGTGCAACCTCCGCTTGCCGACTGTTTCGCCATCGCCGACAGGGGAGCCCGGACTACACGATGTTAGGCCCAGGTGCAGCCCGCGTCCACAGTTGCCAAGGACAACCGGGAGTACGAGAAGGAGCTCGCGTCGGCTTCAGGCCCTCAGTCCCAAGTCAGCCTCACCTTCGGCAGCTCCAGTCCCGGTTTCCCAGCCTATCAAACCGACCCGCCACCTGGTTCCCACCCATGCCACACCTCCTACCACACCCCGCCAGCCCGCCACCCCCCGCCAGCAAGCCTACCCAGTCACACCTTCACCACAACACGCATCCCTAGTCACTGAGCTGGAGACAGTAAAACAACAGATAAAGGCCGAGCTCAAGCTGCATGTGAAGGTGAAGTTTGACCAACTGACTGACACCGTGACGTCACTGACCCAAAAGCTGACGGAGGTCACAAAACAGAACAACGACATGAAATCTCAAATCGGTGATCTTAGGAAGTACATCAGTGTTATTAAGACCGGCCTAGCCCAGCAACAAACACCTGCCGCAGTACAAATACAAGAACCGTCCGCACCCGAAGTTCCTGTCAACAACACTTCAGTGAACGTGGAAACGTCGAACATGTTCTCAGTGTTAAGTGGGGAAGAAGACGACCAGCTAACACTAGAGAACTGTTCCAGCTCATCTCTCGACGCGGCCACTACATACAACACAGATCCCAGCCATGACTCGACCATCGACAGTCACGACTCAACGCCTCCCGTCCCCTCCGCTATCACCGCGCCACCACTAAATCACACGGACCGTGACGCCAGGACAACCAGGGACAGTCCCCCCGTCCCCTCCACAATCACCGCACCACCACCACATCACGCCGACCGTGACGCCAGGACGCCAAGGGAACGGATGGCGGAATGCAGAGTCTAGTGAGCTTAATGTCCCTCAGGATGTCCAGTTGACATAATTAGGGACAAGTTTGTGACCATGCAGCAGCACGGTGCAATAATCGTTACGACCAGGGACAGTCCCCTCCACAATCACCGCACCACCACCACATCACGCCGACCGTGACGCCAGGACGCCAAGGGAACGGATGGCGGAGTGCAGAGTCTCTCCAGGCAATACACACGTGTTGATTGGGGACTCTGTGTTCCGACAAATCAAACCAGAGCTGATGTACCCTCACAAAGCACAGCAAAAGATCAGCGTCTCCGGCCTCACTGTGGATGACCTTCTACATTGGCTGCAAAATGTTCCAAAATGCAGAGACGTCCAGCTGCTGGTCGTCCACGTCGGGGTGAACACGTGCTGGGTGAACACCGTCACGGAGAGCATGTGGAGGGCACTGCTCAAGCTGCTCAAGTCAGTGTTCCCCAATGCTGTCGTCCAGCTCTCCTCTCTAATCCCCCCCACAAGGAGAGCACCCTCTGAGGAAGACGGTGGCCGCTTCAAACGCTGCCTTGGTGAAGGCGTGTCACAGTGAGCGAGTTATGCTCGCTGACCACACCGACACCTTCACCACGACCAGCGGCGCCCCCCGGAAAGCGCTCTACCGTGACGCTCTGCACCCAAGCCCCAAAGGCACCATGCGACTTGCGTGCAACGTCAAGTATATGGGCCAACCCCGACCTCCCCTTCGACCCCAAGACCGCCCTTCCCATCCGTCACCCTCTGCTAGTGGCCGAGTGCCGTTGCTGGAGACCCCTTCGTTTCAGCCACGTGTTGACTGTCCGCCGAGCCAGCATCTCAGAGAGGGCGGTGGGAGGAGCCAGCAGTACAGAAATAGGCCAGCTGTTTCAACCACTCGCGGTCCTTTCCCCCCCAACTCACTGCTTACAACAACGGCCTGCGGACACGGAGAGCTCCATCCCACAACGACGGCCGGGTGACGCCCCACTACACCACCAGCCTCACCGCTACAGCAGAGGAACACCCCTACACCGTGATGTCGGCACCGCTCCGCCACCCTTCAGTGGCTGGTACGGAGCACATCGACACCCTCTCCGCATGTGGGCAGCGCCACCGCCGCAGTCCAGCTATGGAGCTCTCCCGCCACGTGGACGTCAGTGTACATACGGGCCCACAGCCCACCCTTCCTTCAACACACAGCAAGCCAACATCGTCCTGCACCCCCATCGCACCAGTTACTGGGGGGGTGCAGCGGAGACACTTGTGTAACGCAAGCTTGCAGTGTGTATCCAGCAGTGTGTTTTAACGGTAGTTTATTTCTGTACACACCTGACCGGTGTGTGCTTGTGGCGTGAATGCGTGCGTGTGTGTGCGCTCGATCGTGCACGCGATAAACTTATAGTTCCAGATATGAGTGCGTTACTCTTACTCTGTAACCAATACCAGAGACTGACCGACTCCGTATTACTGCGACAATCATCACTGCGCTATTGTGTGTTGCACTGCCCCGGTCGGTGACACTGACAGTCTTGTATACTCATGGCCTTGAGACAATTATAGTTTATACGTCCAGGATCCTGGTGGACACGTTGGTGTTTGTCATTTGCTGAATACTTTGTGTTTTGCACCTATTCAGGATCAAGAACAGTAGTGCCTGCTCCGTTTGCATTAACTGGTGGGCACGTTAGTATATTCCACTAACTAAATTTATACTTCGTGTTGGAAACTGTTCAAGAACCCGAGCGGCTGTGTCTGCTCCCTTTGAATAGTTAACCGGTGGAAACGTTGGGGTATTTCATTAGCTGAATAGTTTGTGTCTGCATCTGCAAGAACTCGAGCTCCCTTTGGATTGTTAATCGTGTTTTGTGTGGATTCCCTCTGCTTTGTTTTCCGAAATTTGTTTTCAGTTGTATGCGCCATTGTCCTCTGGGATATATATATATATATGTAACATTTAAAGGAACATTTATGCACGCAGTGATTTGAATTCCTGCATTTTTCAGCTCTAGGAACGGATTTTAGTCAGGGTTTAGCATGTCCAGCGACTGTCTCCGAGTCGGTCACCTTAATGTGTACCACATTCAGAAAAAAATTCATGATCTTAATGTCTTCTTTGAGTCCCATCAACTCTTCCACCTGTTCGGTCTCAGTGAGACTAGGCTGAAAAGCCACATTCCAAGTGAAGGTCTGTCTCTTCCTCATTATTCATTAATCCGAAAGGATGCTGCCAGATCGCAGCACACAGGTTTAGTTGTTTACATACATTCTTCAATCAGCAAAATTGTCCGTCGCCGTCCTGACTTAGAGTCTGAAGCAGTTGAAAGCGTGTGGTTAGAAATACAAACGCGCAAGTCTAGTATTTTAGTTGGTTATATTTATAGAAACCCAGCTTCAACGTTTGACTGGTATGACCAATTTGTTACAATGATGGACAGGGTGCAGGGCAGTAATTTGAATGTTGTCCTGTTGGGTGATTTTAATATTGATATGCAAAAAAGTAACCCAGCATGGGATTCCACAATATCCTTATTTGGCCTAGATCAAATGATTACGTCACCTACGAGAATCACTCCCCATTCTTCAACGCTAATTGATCATATTTACACAAGTGATACTAGCATTGTGTCAAATATTCTTAGTGCCTGCCACAGGAATAAGTGATCATTTTCCAGTGTGCTGTACGTCTGTCAAAACTGTGAAGCCTGTTCTGAATGTCCACTTTTCAATTGTTTACCGATGTTTCAAACAGTTTGATGAAAGAGAGCTTTTTTGATGGATTTGCACGTAATCCCCTTTGAAAATGTGTACAATTTTAGCGACCCCAATGTGGCACTGTCACACTGGACTGACTTATTTCTTGATTTTATTAATAGCATATTAATAAGCATGCCCCCCTCAACAAAAAGCGGGTGAAACACCAAACCCTTCCACCATGGCTGAACACTGATATAAAGCAAGCCATGTTATTGAGGGACAAATGTAGGAAGCAAAAGAAATTTGTAGAATATAAGCAACAACGGAACCGTGTAAATTACCTTGTGAGGGAAGCCAAGAAAAAATATTTTAATGACCTTGCCGGAAATAAAGCAGATATATCATCCATGTGGAGAGCTATCAACACACTCACTAAAGGCCACAGCCCTGCAAACAATAATCTTCCATCAGAACTCACACCAGACGTCTTTAACGCCCACTTCGTATCTGTAGTCTCCAAGTACATCAAACCAGACGATCAAACCGATGGGTCTCAGTATAATTGTTCTGATAGGTTACTAAACTTTTGCAGAGATCGAATCTTTCAAAATACCACATTTTCAATTCCTCCTCTATCTGTATTCGAAGTAGGAATATCTATCTCAAAGCTGGATAATAAGAAATCTACAGGTTGTGATGGTATTAGTGTCAAACTTCTAAAAATTGCCCTTCCTTACATAGCTGAGACACTTACATATATTTATAATTTATGCATACAAAAGAATGTTTTTCCAACCGCATTCAAGAGAGCTAAAGTAATTCCACTCCTTAAAACAAAAACTATCTCCACCGATCTGAACGATTACCGCCCTATCTCGATCCTGTCTGTTCTCACAAAGCCACTAGAAAGACACATTCACAAACATTTGACAAACTTTTTAGAAACACACCAGCTTTTCCATTCATTTCAGTCTGGCTTCCGATGTGGGCATTCTTGTCAAACGGCGGTTACCCGTTTAACTGATACTTGGCTCTCAGCTTTTAACAATCGCCAAATGTCAGGCGCCGTATTTCTCGATTTTCGCAAGGCTTTTGATCTGGTTCATCACGATATTTTTTACTGAAAAAACTGTCCCCACATACAACCTTAGCATCGCAAGTATAGCTTTTTTACGATCTTACTTTACAGGATCGTCTACAATGCGTACTTGTAAATGGCAACTACTCCCAGAAGCGTCCCTGTTTATACAGAAGTGGAGTGCCTCAAGGTCGATCTAGGCCTCTCTGTTTTGCATCTTTATTAATGACTTACCCCTGTGTCTTACACGTGCGTCAGTCCAATGTGATTTATTTGCTGATGATGGCCCCCTTAATACACTAATGACAACATAGACAATATACGTAGGGATTTACAACAAAGTTCTATATGATGTCTGGATGGTGTAGAAATCGGATGGCACTGAATCACGACGAAAACAAAATGCATGTTGATGGCGACGAGACAAAAACACCAGAAAAAACAGCTCCCTTTAAATCTAAAGTTCGAGACCACGCCAATAGAACAAGTTTCAAAACATCGCCTACTTGGAGTAACTGTAGATGAACAGCTAAAGTGGCAAACGCATATTAACAACATTTGCAGAACCGTTTCTAGAAATATTTTTCTTCTTTCGAAACTGAGCCAAATTGTCAGCCAAAAATCCAAATTAGCCTTCTTCTTTGCACACATTATGTCACATATGAACTATGTTTCAAATGCATGGGATGGATGTGCCTATGTGCACATGAAGCAGCTGTATTCTCTCCACAAACGTGCCGTAATTTTTTTTATGCCAATTCCGAATTTAGACTACAAACCAAAGGGCTGTGCTCTCAAACTACTCCCTTTAGACAAACAATTATTGCTCAACAAATGTGTTTTAATGCCAAAGGTTGTTCACGGCAAAGCACCCCCGCAGTATCCTGAAAGATCTCCATGATTCCCATCTAACGTCTTTCATGTTCATGGGAATAGAACACTTTTGCCTCAGGAACAAGGATTGATATCTTAAAAAACGAGTTTCTTCTCCATTTCCAGTCTCCTTAGCGTGGAATAAGTTTTTTTTAGCTCATCTCAGAATGACCCCCTGGAATTTAAAAAACCGTTCAAAAGAAGTATTTTTCCAGGCACTCGCTAAGGCACCTTGATACTTCTTTGTTCTTTGTTCTTTTCTTTTTCTTTTCTTTCTCGGTTTGTCAGACAGCTTGACACAAAAATGTATAGAATGATGTTATTTGTTTTCCCTTCCTTGCTCTTTTTGTAAAGTTTTAGATTTTTTTGTTTGGTGTTTGTATTTTCATGAAATATTTACTTTTCTTTTTCCTCGTGGTCATAATTTGTTATTTATTTTATTTATTTATTCAAATTTAATGTTTGCTATATATATAATTGTTGGTATGTGTGATTTGCTTTGATTTTGGTTAGGTGTGTATAATGCGCCATTGCTTAGCTTTCCAATCCTGTTAGATGTGATCTTGTTTTGTACGTAGATAGTGAGATAGCCACTATTCTGTCGCTTTCCATTATTCGTTAATATGTTTTTTGTAATCTCTCTCTCTCTCTCTCGGTCTCCTCTCATCGTCATCTCGTCTCTCTCTCGTCCTTCCTCTTCAACATTAGCACACATTCTCTCCTCCTCTCTCTCTCTCTCCTAAAAATTGTTTTGAAATTGTCTTTACTTTGCCTTATTATTGCCTCTGTTTCAATTATGATGTGGATGTTTTAGACAGAAATATTTTTGTTTTGTCCCGGTGTAATAAAGTATTATCTTATCCTCTCTCTCTCCTCTCTCTCATCTCGTCGATCGTCATCATCTCTGCTCCTCTCTCTCGGCTCTCCTCTCTCTTCTCTCATCTCTCTCTTCCCCCTCTCTTCTCCATCTTCCCCCCCCCCCTCTCTCTCTCTCTCTCCTCGTCTGTCCTGTCTGTCGCTGTCTCCTGTTTCTTCTCTGTCTCTGTCTGGTCTGTCTGTCTGTCCCCTGTCTGTCTGTCTGTCTGTCTGTCTCTCTCTCTCTCTTCTCACTCTGTCTCTCTCGTCATTCTCTCTCTCTCTCAATCTCTCTCGTTGTCTCTCTTTTTGACTGAACCTAAAACTACAATCCTTGTAAAAATAATGTTTTTCGTGTTCTCCTCATCCTCTCTTTCTCTCATCAGGTCTCTCGTCTCTCTCTCAATCTCTCTCTCAATCTCCGTTCTCTCTCCCTCTCTTCTCTCTCTCTCTCTCTCTGGTTACGCTGTCTGTCATTGTCTTTCACTCCTATCAGTCTGTAC
>JABMCL010001903.1:75000-80000 GCA_018857735.1 Alviniconcha marisindica | reverse complement strand
ATCCCCACACACACAACACACACACACACACACACACACACCACGCACGCACACGCACACACACACACACGCACGCACGCACCGCACCCCACACACCACATCACCACACATCACACCACGCACACACCACACACAGACACCACACACACAAAACACACACGCACGCACGCACACGCACACACACACACAGCACGCACACACACACACACACCCCCACACCCCATCACGCACGCACACACTCACACACACATCACACACACACACACCCCACACACACACACACACACCACACCCCCCCACCCTCCCCCCCCCCCCCCCCCCCCCCCCACACCCACCCGCTCTTTCTCTGTAACTTCTTTCTCACTCACTCTCTGTGTGTTTGCGGCAAGCAGGGCGATAGTCACGACGTCGACAGGATGCTGCAGGAGTGCGGATGCTACATCGCTGTCTTCGGCACCGTGGAGGGGAAGTTTGCCGACGCCTACGACTACGTGGTGGACATCCACACCGCCGTCAACACGCTTCAGGTCAGTGACCAGGGTGCATGCCGGCTGGCGACCTGGTGTCTGTTGTAGGCAGGTGTGGACAGGGCGGTTCTTAGCTCTGGGTGTATTGGAGCGTGTACGTGCGTGTGTGTGGGGTGTGTGGGGGTGTGGTGTGTGTGTGGGGTGTAGATGTGGGGAGGGGGGGATGGGTAGGGGGTGATTTGTGTGTGGGGGGAGGGTAGGGTGGTAGGTTTGTGTGTGTGTGTGTGTGTGTGTGTGTAGTGTGTGTATGTCGTGCTGTGTGTAGTGGTTGGTGTATGTGTGCTGTCTGTGCTGTCTGTGTGTGGTGTGTGGGTATGTGTGTGTGTGTGTGTGTGTGTGTGTGTGTGTGTGTGTGTGTGTGTGTGTGTGTTTTATGTGTGTATGGTGTGGTGTGTGTGTGTGTGTGTGCGTGTGTGCGTGTGTGTGTGTTGTGTGTGTGTGTGTGTGTGTGTGTGTGTGTGTGTGTGTGTGTTCATGTTCGTATTGCGTCTGTGTTTATGTCTGTATATGCGCTCTCGTGTACGTGTGTGTTTGTGTGTGTATAATATTATGCGTGTATGCACATGTTTAAATAAATTTGTGTGGGCATGTTTGTGATTATGTGCGTGTGTGTGTGTGTGTGGGGGGGGGTATGCATGTGTGAGTGTGGCATAGGTTTTGTAAAACGCGCTTCAAAAAAAAGTAAATCTGTCTGTCTGTCTGTCTGTCTGTCTGTCTGTCTGTCTGTCTGTCTGTCTGTCTGTCTCTCTCTCTCTCTCTCTCTCTCTCTCTCTCTCTCTCTCTCTCTCTCTCTCTCTCTCTCTCACACACACACACACACCACACACACACACACACAAACTCTTTCCGATTCTCTCTCTCTCTCTCTCTCTCTCTCTCTCTCTCTCTCTCTCTCTCTCTCTCTCTCTCTCTCTCTCTCTCTCTCTCTCTCTCTCTCTCTCCAACTCGCCCTGATATAAGCGTTCTGCACGACTGGGCTTACTTGACCAAGTTACTTACTGTCTCAGTGTGGCCTGGTCTATGAGAATCCAGACTCGGTCAACGCTGCTGTGGATGTCAATTGTGACGACGAAGTGGTGAGTCCATTCTCCCTCTTTACTTTGTTTTTATTGTTATTAGTCCTCGCTTTTCCGTAGCACTGTTCTCTGCTGTTGAGCAGACTCACTGCGTTCTTGTCGCATGTGACTGCAGCCTTTTTAGACTGGGTCCGACTGCAGCCTTTTCAGACTGGGTCCGACTGTAGCCTTTTTAGTCTGGGTGACTAGCCTTTTTAGACTGGTGACTGCAGCCTTTTTAGACTGGGACTGCAGCTTTTTAGTCTGGGTTACTAGCCTTTTTAGACTAGGTAACTGCAGCCTTTTTAGACTGGGTAACTGCAGCCTTTTCAGACTGGGACTGCAGCTTTTTAGTCTGGGTTACTAGCCTTTTTAGACTGGTGACTGCAGCCTGTTTAGACTGGGTCCGACTGCAGCCTTTTTAGACTGGGTCCGACTGCAGCCTTTTTAGACTGGGTCTGACTGCAGCCTTTTTAGTCTGGGTGACTGTAGATTTTTAGACTGGGTGATTGTAGCCTTTTTAGTCCGGTGACTGTAGCCTTTTTAGACTGGATGACTAGCCTTTCTAGAATGGGTGACTGCAGCCTTTTTAGACTGGGTGACTGCAACCTTTTTAAGCTCATGTCTGCAGCATTTTTAGACTGGGTGACTGTAGCCTTTTTAGACTGGGTGACTAGCCTTTTTAGACTAGTTGACTGTAGCATTTTTAGACTAGGTGACTCTAGCCCTTTTAGACTGGGTGACTGTAGCCTGCAGCCTTTTTATAGCGCGTTTTGAATAGCCACCGACAAACAGTGCTATTTAGTCGTTACATGGCTGGTGCCACGTGAAACTTCTCCCGCCTCGGCGCACGTTCAGTGTACACCCTACACCGTGCACCAGTTTACAATCTCACTCGTGGGGTTTCAGAAATGATTTAAAGACGGTTTGCTGTACAAGCGTGAAATTGACTTGCTTGCCTTGTGTTCTGCTCGTAACTATGTACGTGCATAATATTATGCATACATTTTACCTCCTGCGTTTCAGTGCTATGATGACAACGTTGAATGGTAGCAGAGCATTGCCTGAATAAAACAGGTGTAAGAACACAAAAATCCAATCGGTACGGAGTCTTGGAGTCTTTCCAGTCCTTCGCGTGTGTTCCAGTGCTATGATGCTTAAAAATTAAAAAAAAAAAAAAACGTTTAAGAGAGAAGAAGAAAAAAGTCCACAGAATCCTTATTCAGACAGCTGTCTGCTGACGATGTTTCTGTCAGGATCCAAACACATAAAAGGTTCGAAAGAACGTTATTTATTAGGACAAAACACAACGTGCGAATTTTCGGGGCAATCCCCTTCATCGAGCTACAAAACGACACTTAAACGACTAAAGTCTCAGCCTTTTCTTTTCTTTACTTTGTTCTTCTTCTTTTTTCTTTTTTTTTTTTGGGGGGGGGACACTTCCCGCTCCCCCCCCCACCCCACCCACCCAGCCCCATCCACATAGTGTCATAGTCTTCAAAATGTTGAAGTTGGATACTATAAAGAAGAAGAAGAAGAAGAAGAAGAAGAAGAAGAAGAAGAAGAAAAAGATGATGAAGAAGAAGATGATGATGATGATGAAGAAGTCCAAGTAGTCCATGGGCAGGCTGTTCCAATCGACGAGTGTGCGGGACCTGGCGGAAGGGGGGAGGGGGGGTGCGGGGGGAGGGGGTGGGGGGGGGGAGGACAATTTGAGTTAGTCAGCTCTGCAATATGGGGCAGTGCATTGGAGTAGATGGCCATGTCTTCGCTGCTTCTTTTTTTTTTTCTCTCTCTCTCTCTCTCTCTCTCTCTCTCTCTCTCTCTCTCTCTCTCTCTCTCTCTCTCTCTCTCTCTCTCTCTTTCTTCTTTTTCTTTCTTTTTTTTCTTCGTTTTTTTATTTTTATTTTTCCAGCTGACTTAGTCTGCTGAGGCTGTACTCCGGCTTTACCCCTTTTTTCCTTTTTTTTTTTCCGTTTTTTGTTTGTTTTTTTTTTGTTTTTGTGGCGTGTGCTTTTTTTTTCGTGTGTGTGTTGGGGTTTTTTGTGTTTTTTTTGTTTTTTGTTTTTTTTTTGTGTGTGTGTGTGTTTTGTGTTTGTGTGTTTGTGTGTGGGGGTATTGTCGTTTTTTTTGTTTTTATGTTTGTTTGTGGGTGTGTGTTTTGTGTGTGTGTTTGTGTGTTTGTTTGTGTTTTCGTGCTTCTTTGGCGGGGTTTCTTTCGTTTTTGTTTTGTGGGGTTTTTTGTGTGTGTGTTTGTTTTTGTGGTTTTTGTTTTGTTTGTTTTGTTTGTGTTTTTTTGGTGTGGGCTGTGTTGTGTGTGTGTGTGTTTTGTGTGTGGTGTGTTTTTGTTTGTTTGTTTTTTGGTTTGTTTGTTTTGTTTTTGGGTTTTTGTTTTGTGTGTGTGGGGTGTTTTTTTTTGTTGTTTTGTTTTGTGTTTTGTTTGTTTTTTTTATGTTTGCTTGCTTGCGTGCTTTGGGGCTTTTTTGGGGTGTGTTTTTTGTGTTTTGTTTTTGGTTTTTATTTTTTGTGTGTTGTGTGTGTTTGTTATGTGTGTGTTTTGTGTGTTTTTTGGGGGTTGTGTGTGTTTGTGTTGGTGTTTGTGTTGGGGTTTTTTTTTTTGTGTGGGTATTGGTGGTGGGTTTTTGTTTGTTTGTGTGTGTGGGGTTGTTTTTGTGTTTTTTTGTGTTTTTTTTGTTGTGTGTTTGTGTTTGGGGTGTGTTTTTTGGGGTGTGTGTGTTTTTGTGTTTGTTTTTGTTTTTTGGGCTTGTTGTTGTTGTTTTTTGGGGGTGTGTGTTTGTTTTTTTGTTGTGTGTGTGTGTTTTGGGGGTGTGTGTGTGTGGGGTTTTGTGATGTGTGTGTGTGTGTTTTGTGGGTGGTGTGTTGTGTGGTTGTGGGGTTTTTGTGGGGTTGTGGTTGTTGTGTGTGTTGTTTTTTTTGGTGTGTGTGTGTTTGGGGTTTTGGTGTGTGTGTCGGGTGTGTGTGTGTGTGTCTGTGTTTGTGTGTTGTGTGTTTTTTTTGTGTTTGTGTGGTGTTTTGTGTGGGGGGGGTTGTGTGTGTGTGTGTGTGGTGTTGTGTTGTTGTGGGGGTGGGGTATGTGTGGGGTTTGTTTTCCCCCATTTTTGGTCTTTCTTTCAGCTGGGAACCTCGGGGCCCCCCGGCAAGGGCGTCCCTTTCACACCGGGGTTTCTGCTGAGACACCCCAAACCCAAATTGCGCAACCAAAACCCACCCTCCCCAGGGTTTCGGGCACCCCGGGACATTGGGCGGCGTGGGGTACGGGGGTTTTTTTTGGGGGAGGGGGGGGGGAAAAGGGGGGGCGGGGGGGAAATGAGGATGTGGGTGTGGGTTGGTTTGGGTTAGATATGTGGGATTGGGGAAAAAGGGGGTTCCGCCTGTTTTTTCCACCGAGCCCGCTAAC
>JABMCL010001903.1:40000-42500 GCA_018857735.1 Alviniconcha marisindica | reverse complement strand
GTGAGTGGCTGACTTTCAAGCGTCGTTTTTCGCCGTACGACGTCCGGCAAACCACTGCCGTGACTTTCCGAATTCTTCCAAATACTGGACAGGAAGACAACATTGCTCAACCCAAAAAAATCAGTGGTTTAGCTTTTCACTTCATTTTTCGTTTTGTTGTTGTTGTTTTTTTAACCGTTTAGCTGTTGTTTAAGTGTCGTTTTGTAGCTTGACAAAGGGGATTACCCCGAAAATTTGCTGGTGTTGTCTTGTCCTAATAAATAGCGTTCTTTTGAACCTTTTATGTGATTGGATCTCTGCCATAACTGGTTACGCCATAATTCTCGGAAACTTGTCATCTAACATCCATCTTAGCAACATATAGCCCCCATATAACCACACTGGTTGACTGGGCGTAAAACACCAAGTTACTTACTCACTCTTAGCAACAATAACTGACAAATCAACTTTATCGCCAAGTGTCGATACAAATTGCACTAGGAATGTTTTGTGGTGCCAAGAACACTCGTCACACAGATCGCGACAACTCACTATCGAACTGCTGAAGGGCACGTAATGAAGGAAAATAATGAACTCGAACAAATGTATCGACTGACCTCATAGTGTCTTAGATATACAGCTGACGTCACCTTTAACAATGACGATCGAGACAAGGCGTTCATCTTTCTTTTATTTAAATTTTTTGTGCACTTCTGTGTGTGGGGGTGGGGTGGGGGGGGTGTCAGTGTGTGTGTGTGTGTGTGTGTGTGTGTGTGTGTGTGTGTGTGTGTGTGTGTGTGTGTGTGTGTGTTTTAGTGCGTGTGTGTGTGTGTGTGTGTGTGTTGTGTGTGTGTGTGTGTGTGTGTGTGTGTGTGTGTGTGTGTGTGTGTGTGTGTGTGTGTGTGTGTTTGTGTGTGTGTGTGTGTGTGTGTGTGTATCGCTATCATTGGTGACAATTATTATCATTGCAAATGACTGTTTCAGGGAAAACAACTACAAGACTTTGACACTGGTGAAAATCAAGAGGTAAGTCTCTCTCTCTCTCTCTCTCTCTCTCTCTCTCTCTCTCTCTCTCTCTCTCTCTCTCTCTCTCTCTCTCTCTCTCTCTCTCTCTCTCTTCTCTCTCTCTCTCTCATAGAAGGGTGGTGATAGTTAACGTCGCATTGTGGTTTGTCATCGGTTTCTAAATCGAATGATGATGATGACGACTGTGTCTTGTAGGGTGTGAATACATGTCCATGAAATAAATAATTAAATATAATAAAATGTAATAGTCAAACGGAAAGAAAGAAAGGAAAAACCAGTTCAAACTTCAAAAAGCAAACATATCTTCACGTTTAAGACTACGAGACCGAAGAATTGTTTCAGCAACAGTAGATCCTCTTCCCAATAATTTTGACTTCGGGTTGTTTTTTGTTGATTGGTGTGTGTGTGTGTGTGTGTGTGTGTGTGTGTGTGTGTGTGTGTGTGTGTGTGTGTGTGGTGTGTGTGTGTGTGTGTGTGTGTGTGTGTGGTGTGTTTGTGTGTGTGTGTGTGTGTGTGTGTGTGTGTGTGTGTGTGTGTGTGTGTGTGAGTTGTGTGTGTGTGTGTGTGTGTGTGTGTGTGTGTGTGTGTGTGTGTGTGTGTGTGTGTGTGTGTGTGTGTGTGTGTGTGTGTGAGTATGTGTGTGTGTGTTTGTGTGTGTGTGTGTGTGTGTGTGTGTGTGGTGTTGTGGTGTGTGTGTGTGTGGTGTGTGTGTGTGTGTGTGTGTGTGTGTTTGTGTTGTGTTTGTGTTTTGTGTGTGTTGGTGTGTGTGTGTGTTGTGTGTGTGGTGTGTTTGTGTGTGTGTGTGTGTGTGGTGTGTGTGTGTGTGTGTGTGTGTGTGTGTGTGTGTGTGTGTGTGTGTGTGTGTGTGTGTTTGTGTGTGGGGTGTGTGTGTGTGTGTGTGTGTGTGTGTGTGTGTGTGTGTGGTGTGTTCTGCTAGTTTTGTGGGTTTTTGTTTTGTTTTCCTTCTTTTTCTTTCTTTTTTTCTTTTTTTTTGGGGGGGTGCGGTGGGGGGCGGGGGCGGGTTGTTTGTTGGTGTTGTTGTTTGGGATTTTTGTTTGTTTTGGGGTTAATTGTGTTTTGTTGTTGTTGTTGTTGTGTGTGTGTGTGGTTTCGTTGTTGTTGTTGTTCTTGCTGTTTCTCCATTTTATTTGACCGAAATTGCTGGCATAATTATCATCTCCAGTCCCCCCACCCCCCCCCACCCACCCACACACACACACCTAATACTTGTATACAAGTGTTGTTCGTGTGGCTGATTTTGCGCTGACTATGTTACAACTTCCCACCGACTGTAATGAGCCTGAAGACGGCGAGTCGAATTCTTTGCCCATGTGAGCAACAAGAAAAACAGGGCTGTTCACCCGCACGAATTTTCATCATGAAGAATCACTTTGTTGTGCAGACGTTGCTCATCGTGCAGAACCGTTGTGTTCATTGTGTTCAACATTATGAAGAACCACTCTGTTGTGCATTGCTCGTATCATGAAGAACCAAT